>VWZO01003061.1:85263-120274 GCA_013396975.1 Bucco capensis
GGGGGGGGGAACCTTTATTTTAATATTATTTCAATACCTTATGCTGAGAAGTTGTAGCAATTTCTTTTTTTCCACTGAGGCCTCACCTCTGCAGAGTGCTCAGACAGAGAATTGGTATTGAAGAGAGGATAAAAAGGAATTCGATTGGATGGCTGGATTATGAACAGGGGTTATTAGCCAGTAAAAGTGTCAGAGGACCTCAATCCACAGGGCATGGATGATTACTGTGGATGAATTCCTGGTCCTTGGAGGCCAGGTGGGAGGGCATGATTGTCCTGTTTCTCCCCCCCCCATCCCCAGTAAAATTTAGAGCAGCCTTGGATGAGTCGCTTGTAAAAATGTCTGTTATGTTGCCTGGAAAGCAGTGAAGCAAAGAAAGAAGAGAAGATAGCCCAAACTATTTGTCAGTCTCTAATTCACAAGCTCCACCTCTCCCTGTTTTCCTCTGTCCACTCTTGGCTTTCTGAAAAAGCTATCTTTGTCAGCCTGTGACTGGCATGCACATGATCTGGGCAAGGATAAAGTATTGACAAGCCATTGCAGATGGGTCCAGTGGCAAAGCTGATGTAGAGGAGGAGGTGCTACAGTAAAGGAGGGGTGACTGGATGCTATGCACTCTGCTGCCAGTCACTCTGCCTGCTGCCAGCACAGCCCAGTGTGGCAGCACTGAACATTGCCAGGAGAAAGAGAAGAGGCCCATTCACAACCTTGGTTCATGGCAACCAAGGGGAGATTTCTGTCCCCAGCTGGTGATCAGTTGATTGACTGAAGTATGAGGATTGATAGCACTTGTCACTATTAGCCCAGCTAACAGAGCTGCAGATGCTACATTTAATCCTATCAACTATGAGGCACAACTGCAGAACAAGGGCCTCTGGCCTGCACCACTGGAAAAGCAAGTGGAGCAGATTCCTGAAGGTCTGGTGGAAAAAAGAGATGAGTCCTGCCTATGGCTCTCTGTATATGTTTGTGTGCATGCACATCTGTAATTTACTGAGTGTTCATGGGGGGGAAATGAAAGGATCTTGAAAGAATGTGTGGGAGGAAGCAGATCTCCACTGCTTCTAAAAGAAAGGAAAGGAGTGGTTGGAGCAAGAGGATGTGCCCACTGCCCTTTGTCTGTCTTTCATAACACCATATTCCTGATGGCCTTGTCTTGACATCTGTGGCCAAAAGGAGAATGAGAGTGTTTGAGAAAGCAGGGAGCAGCTCCCAGGCCACGAAGACCAGAGACCTTCAACAAAGAGTTTGTGTGTAATGAGGACAAGTTAGAAGAAAAAAGGGAGATCTGGAGTTTCTTATGGCCCACATCACCAAACAGCAGCCTCACTCCCCTTCTGCTGCTTTCCAGGAGGGTTTGAAACCAACCATTATAGATTTTTCAGCCATTAATGAGGCCTCTTCTCTTGTCCTACCTGCCTAAAGGTCTTTGCCACAAGTATGCATGAGGCTGCATGCTTGCAGGCACCGTGCAACACTTGGGACAACAGAGGCAAATGATTAATGCTCTGTCATACCCACACTTCCACATGCTTTTTTTTTTCCACCACAGACCCATGCAGGGTCTAATTCTCATATAGTTTCACCTCTTGCACTGCTCTCCCCCACCTGCCTAGCTGGTGCTCACCATGCTTTCCTGTTCTCCATCTCCAAATGCCCAGCTTAGCAACACAGTTATTAGTTTGGTTCAGTCATGAGTGTGTCCTGTCAGACCCACAGCTACAGTCAAGTGGCCCAGAACAAGACTGGCATATATCAGGGTTGAAAATTAACATGCTGGGAACATCCCTCTTCTCTAGGCTCACACCTTTATAATCTAGTCCCCAAGGGGAAGAGTTTACAGTGTAAAGACAGCTGCTTTGTGGCTTCCACTGAAGGGAGAGTGTGTGTGTGTGGGGGGGAAAGTCCAGCCCAACACCTAGCCCTTCAAATGAAGTGACTTGTCAAGTATGCAACTGTGGTGGAGATCTGAGAAGCAGTAAATTTAGCAGCACTCACTTCCACTGACAGCCTGTCATGGGCTTGAAACATAAATAGTGGTGGAGACAAATCACTGCTGTTTTCCTATTAAGCTTTGGCCCACTGGCCTCTTAGCTTGCCAGCAGCATTTCTCCCTGGCCTGCCAGAGTGCCTCATCTCGGGGACAGATGTGCCTCCCTCTTGCAGCCTTTGGGAGAGGCAGGACAGGAATTATCATGCTGTTATTTCCTCAGGTGTCCTTGGTGTCTGGCTACTTGCTCCTCAGCTGATGGATTTCTCACTCAGGCCATGTGCTGCTGGCACCTCCTCCCTCTACCCAAGATTGACAAAACATGGACTCCTTTCCCTAGAGGGTTCATGATTTTCACCCCTGCCCCTAATTTCTTCCACATAGCCTGGCAAGGTTATGCTGATGGAGTAAATGAGGCACTGATTTGAATAAGGGAGTAGAGGTGAAGTACTCCAGTGCACCTGAGTGACTTGCAAGCACCAATGCCATTGAAAGCCACTGGGTCTTGTCCTCTTAAAGCATTTAGTGGCTTTTGGAAACCCTGCTCTCAAGCATTAATTATTCTCTCACCATTTAATAAAACATGCCATCAGAAGCCCACATTAATCTTTACAGAGATGAGAGCCATCCCTTAGTGTTCTGAATTGAGGTGCCAGAAGCAAATGGACTCACAGCATGTTTCCCTGCTTCCCTTTCTCTTATCACTTTTGATTCCTCTTCTCCTCTCTCCTCAAGGAGGATGAAATCATGCTGGTGAATAAGATGGCTTGCTCTGGGTTGGTTTAACTGCTGTTTCAGTTGCAGTCTAACTCTCACCAGCATGCAGCTGCAAATGCACTGTAACAAAACCCCTGCCTCCTCAGCTGCTTTGCAGCAAGG
The DNA here is from genome assembly GCA_013396975.1 of Bucco capensis. Lineage (NCBI taxonomy): Eukaryota > Metazoa > Chordata > Aves > Piciformes > Bucconidae > Bucco > Bucco capensis. The sequence goes on from VWZO01003061.1 coordinate 88,133, forward strand.
ACCCAGTGAGTCCTCAACATAAAATGCATGAGTTTTCATGCTGGGGCCTCCTGTCAGAGCAAGACTTTTCTCTCCCTAGAGGAGACAAATGGGTTTGGGAAGCAGGGAGGGGAGAAGTAAATGGATTCCTGTCCATGACAGTAACAGGTGGATGCAGAGAGGTGAAGCCCAGTCAGATACTTTTGATTGATGTGATTGACCATGGTCTTCTCATGCCAGCAGTGCTACATTTGTTGGAAGTTTTCTGTAAGCATCACAGCAAGAGAGAGTATTTGGGAGTTGAGACAATAGTAACAAAACATCTCTGGTTTGTCCTCAGACTCCTTCCTGAGGGGAGTAAGGTGGAAGAAGTCAGAAGTGGGTTTCAAACTGTTTCTTCTACTCACTATTTTCTGCTTTCTCCCTTTCTGGTGATTCCTCTCTTTTCCCCATATCCCTGGTGGAGAGACTCTGCCTCACAGTTATGATTTGCAGTAGTGTCAATGACCAATAGTTGCCCTTTCAATGGTAGAAGTTGCCCAGGGAACTAAAGGAGCTCAGAATCAGAGTGTGTGTTTGCTATCTGCTTGCCTTCCCTGGAGGGCTGCAATATTAGTGGCTGAGCAAATGCCTTCCTCCTCCTTCACAGTCAGTGCCTTGCAACTTTGAGAGAGAGAAAGAGACTCCTTATTCTTTGGAAAGCAAGGGAGTGGCTAACAGCCTAGGAATTACATATCCTGGACTGAAGCAATCATTTATCTGGGCCACTATCACTATGAATCACCAGCAGATACCTCAGATGATAATATCACAGGAGCCAGCCCCATTGATCAAAAATCTTTGCAGCAAGTGAGCCCAGACAACATCTTCCAGCACACCTCAGCTTGCCTTAAAACCCCTGTGATCCTTGCCTCGATGCCTGGCAGTGCTTCATGGCTGCTCAATCCTAAATCCAGCCATCAGGATCCATCTCCTGAGCCCTTGTTGTGCTTCCAGCAGCAGCAGAGATGGGGGAAGGAGTGATGTTAGGCAGGCACTCTGCTAGATCTAATTGAGAAACATCACAACAAGGAGAGTGGTCAACAGAAAGCAAATCAACCCATTTTTCAAGGAGCTAATCCACCTCTACAAATATTGGTGCCAGGCATCACAGCACACTGACATGTATTTGAAAGGGTAAATCTTGCTGAGGGGTGGCTTAACTCTTTGACCTCATTTCCTCCATTGAGAACTATAGCTGTGTTAAAAAAAGAAATCAGTGCCAAGATCCAGGCTGATACAGAAATCCTGCTCCTTAGGCTTTAGTTGTGAGCTCAGTGTTCAGAGTAGCCTGACTGAAAAGAGGGATGAGCTGCAGGAATTGTTGTATCACAGAAGCACAGGAGATGCAGGGGCTCTGTGATCTGGCCATGAAGCATTTGGCTCCAGCTTGCAGACAGAGAGCCACAGCAATGTGTAAGCTTCTAAGGAAATGCTCTTTACTCATTTCAAGTAAATTAGGGCCAATTGGTAATTTCTTAAGCCTTTTTCCAAGTTTCAAGCAAAAAGAGATGGAATTCTACAGGCTAAGTTGAATCTCTGGTTTGGGGGGAGGGTGTTTAGTATTTTTTTTGTAATTTCTAAGTTATGTTGAGATTCTGGGTGCATTCTTACCCCCAAGAAGTATGAGACAGAAGGGAACAAACCCATTGTATTTCAAAACAGGGAAGCATTTTCATGGATGCCTACAAATGTAAGCCACTTGGTTCTTGTACAACAGTATATCGATCATGTCTTGCTCCCCAGGAAACAGAAGACTCTTGTAAGGAGCATAATAGGATTTTGAAAGATGTCACCAAGCACTGGCTAATCCTTTAGCTCCTAGATCAACAGATTGGCATTGTTGGTACCACTGAGAGTCATTACATGAGGGTTCCCTAAGGTCTGGGACTGACAGAAGGTTTTGTGGCATTAAACTAGGAACTACATTGCAGTCCATCCCTGATGTTCACTGGCAGGACAGCAATGGTATAGTTCAGCCAGGGTCCTTGTTGCTGTTGATCTTTCCTTTGGTCTTGGCTCTATGAGAAAGAACTTGCCTTCAAATGTAATGATGATAGCATCATTGCTTTGTCCAAAATGGGAGAACTTGCAGGGAGAGGAGTACATGAGGCCAAATGAGAGGAAAGCTGCTGACAGAGTCACCAGGGTCTGTAATGGTTGACTGCTTGCTGTAGTATTCTCATTGCCTTGCAGAGGTTTCCATGATATGCAAGCACACCCAGTCCCCTGCATCAGCCATCAGCTTGCATTACTTTCCTGTGCTTAACAATGGGAAACCAACACCATTTCACACACACACCCCAGGGTTCCTCTTGCCAGGGGCAACCACTGGCCCATCCTCTTTTTGTAGGTGGTGGATAAAGAGCTGAGAGAAAGAGTGGTGTGCTGCCATGGATGTATGCACATTGAATAACCTCTGTGTCTGGGCTGCAATTCTTTGTTGGACCTCCTGTTTTCAAGCTTTGTTTTGTTAGCTGCTCCAGCATGGTCACCTCAGCCCTGAGGACTTAGCACCTCTTACCTTCTTGAGACACTAAGTGATTCATCTACCTCATGATGCCTTCTAGCTGACTTTGTTGTAAAGAAAACCCCCAAAAGGCAGCAGGCAGAAATTTGGGGATGCAGCACCAGTGTAGCCATTGGTTTGTTCATGTTTATATGTCATTTTCTTGGCAGTAGAACTGAGGCCTGATGCTTGGTAGCATAGCCATGGCAACTCACATGGCAGCATGTAACGTTTAGGGAGTGTAATATTGGGAGTTGTGACACTAGATGACTTAATTTATCTCATGGCTCATAATTTACTTCACACATTGGCATCACAGCCAAGTTTTGTTTGGGAGCAATTCATCCATCCCAACAACGTTGCTTGTGTTCATTAAAGAAATGTTAGCAAATTTGGGTTAAATTAAGTCATTTTGGGGAAAATGTGATTTCCTTTGAGAGGAAATATTTTTTTTTTTTAAGTGATACCTCAAGTTGAGGCAGAACAAAATGAGTGAAGAGGGAGATGCAGCAGCTTAGCTTCAGGCAGACAGACACCACTGACATGCACCCACAGCCAGGATGCAAGCTGCATCTGAGCTGTCAGCTCTTGGCTTCCAGCTCCTGGGCAGAGACATCAGCAATGGTGAGTTGTCCCAAGTGGTCTCTCCCTCTGAGTTTGGTCAGTGCAGTCCCTTGAGGGAGAGCACAGAGATGACATTTAGTCTAGGGAGGACATTTAGTCTCAACCTGAAAGGTTTTATTTGCATGCTAGGTGCATGGGGCTTGGGGAGAAAGAAAATCCCTGTGAAAACTGCAGACTTTCTTAACCCTGGCTGTGCCACAAGGCACTTGTGCTGCCCCAGCCAGGGAGCTCCTCTCCAGGAGCTGTGGCAGCCAGCTTTGCAGAGAAGGAGAAAATGTGATTGCTGATGAGCAAGGTCCTGTGAACACCAGGGGAAATCATGCCAGGGTTTTTCCTCTTGATCTGACTCAGTCCTGAAGCCAGAGCCAGGCCAGAGTCCTCCCTGGCAAGACACTAGTTTTTTGGTTTATATGTAATAGCTACAGACTTAAGGGCATGGGAGGCAGGAGGCCAGCTTAAACAATAAATACCCTGCTGTGCCTTGCTGCTTAAACACAGTAATTACTGCCTTCCTACATGTGACCCCTCAGTTCCTGCCCCTCTGGCAGTTGTCATTTCATGCCTCCCTTTACACAAGGGATGTCTGTGCCTCTCTCCCTGCTGTACACCTCTCTGTTTGCCACCATCTCACCTCCCATCTTCCTTACTTACTCCATCCCAAAGTGTTTCTCTTTGTCAGTAGCTGACTACCATTTTCTCTTTTTCTCAGTCACTGAAGAAAATCACTTTGCATTTCTTTCTCCCAGCCATTCTCTCTTTTTTTAAATCCTCCTTTTTTCTCCATCTCTTTTTCAAGCTTTCCCCATTTCCCCCTCTCCCTGCACCACGCTATTTTTTCTTCCTTACCTTCTCACTGCAGCATTGTAGCACTAGCTGTCCCTTTGCTCATCCACCATCTGCTGCTCTCCACTGATCTCTTTGCTAAAAACAAGTCTCTTCAACTAAGGGAGAGGAAAAAAAACCCTGCCAAGCTCATTGGAATCTGAGATAGCTGAGGAGACAGAGACTGATAAACACCAACTTCAAAGTTTTGAATTAAAAAAAACCCCAAAACTACCCAGCTGGAGGTAAAACCAAAAAATTATGTCAAAGGCTTCCTTAGCTATTTTTGTCTTTTAGAAGCCTGTTCCTAGGGAAAGTAAGGTGCAGAAGGAGGGAGGGAAAGTTAGGTGAGCAAAACCTTAAGCAATAAATGAAGGGTGCAAAGAGAACAAAAACTGCAATTCATCACTGGAAGTTGCCACACTCAAAAAAAAACTTCAAATGGCATTTATTGATTTGCAATCTTTTTTATCCCCTTGCATCTTGTTTTAGGCAGAGGAGGGCTGAACAAAGATGCATAACCTCTTCTGCTCTCCCTTCTTCACAGCTACAAAGAGATGTGGAAGGAAAACAAGCACAGAAGCAGGGTATCTGTTCTCTCTCTCTCTCCACAAACCAAAAGCAAACAGATACTTTCAGTGGGTCTGAACTTCAGTTTGAAAAAAGACAACTAAAGAAATTTCTACACAAGAAGCAGCCTAGTGTTGGATGCACAAACAGGAGAGGATGGACCAAAATGTGGCTGCTACCTCTGCAGACTAGCTTCCCTTTTGGAGATGTAAGGGAGTAGGACATGAAGGGAAATGCCTCTCTGGTAGAACACCTAGGTGAACCTGTTGCTGGGTCCTTTGACTATCTGAAAGAACTGTCTGCACACAGCACAAGTGGGGATTCCTCTAGGTGTGCACCAGTTCTAGAAAGGAAGAGTTTAGTCTTTGAGAGAAGAGTGGTGGTGTGTGGCAATGTAAGGAGCCATTTGGGCAGAGGTGAGTAGGACCCAGAAGTATGTGGAGAGGGTGTAAGTTCCACACACACAGTGGGATTTTTATCTATATAAATATATACATACCTAATTTATAAAATGCAGAGAATTGGCACAGGGCCACCAAGATCATGAAAGGAGTGGAGCATGTGGCCTAGGAGGACAGGCTGAGAGAGCTGGGTCTCTTCAGCCTGGACAAGAGGAGACTGAGAGGAGACCTCAGGAATGTTTATAAATATGTTAAGGGTGAGTGTCAGGAGGAGAGAGCCAGGCTCTGCTCAGTGGCATCCAATGTTAGGACAAGAGGGAATGGGAGCAAGTTGGAGCACAGGAGGTTTAGTATTAATACAAGGAGAAACTTGTTTGCAGTGCAGGTGCCAGAGCACTGGCCCAGGCTGCCCAGGAGGCTGTGGAGTCTCCTTGTCTGGAGCCATTGCAGAGCTGCCTGGACACATTGCTGTGTGAGCTGGTCTAGGTGATCCTGCTCTGGCAGGGGGGTTGCACTAGATGATCTTTCTAGGGCCCTTCCAACCCCTAACATTCTGTGATTCTGTGATATATATTTTCTCTCTCTGATACGTATACAAGAGCACAGGCAGGTGTGCATGTCAGCAGGGGATGATCTGCAGAGCCTATGGGGTAGTACAAGGCTAGTTGCAAAGCATAGGAGGAGAGGTAGGGCTTCTTGCCAGCAGGCTAGCATTGCCAAGCAGGTTTGCTGTTTGGGTTCATTATTTACTTTCCTGGGTCCAATTAGGAATCCAGGAGATAGGAAACGTGGCTGATGCAAGCAGGCCTTCAAAGCCTTCCTTCTGAGCACATCAAAGCTGTCTTGTGGCAGATCCTGCTGCAGAAAGGGCTCTGCCAGCTCTGAGCAGCGGCAGATGCCTGCCTTGCTCTGCTCAGGGTCATTCCCTGTTGGTTTGATTGTCAAGCCTCCTAGGCTCTTCTTCTCTATCTCCAACCTCCAGAGCAGAAAGCTCCTCTTTTTGATTTGCTGGGACAGAGCTATGGAGCTACAGCTTGGCAAAGCAGTGTTTAATGGGGCTGCAGCAACAAGCAAAGCTAACTATAAACAGGTGAAAAGAGAAAACTGTGGGGAAGAAGGTTGCCTGGAGTTGTGGGAAGAGATGCTTTGGGATGAGAAGACCTGCACTGCACAGGATGTTGAACCCTCCAGGGAAACCTGGAAGGCCTCTCACTGGGAAGGTGTACTGAACAAGACCAAAGAGCCAGGGGACAAATCTGGCCAGTGAGGAAGGCATTAGGGTCAGGAATTCATCCCTAGGTAACATGCTTAAGGCAAATGTCTTTGTTCAATGGAGTGGCTCACTTGCCAGGAGTTGCCAGTCCCTTTTTCACCTAATAGAATATGTTCATTGTTATCAGTACCAAAGAGCATTGTCCAAATCTTCTCCCTCTTCACTTTGATAAACTGCATAGTGACAACCATCAGCTCCTTGCCAAAGCTGGCTCCTGCTGTGAAACATTTGTAAATGGGCTTGGTGTATACAGCTCTGTTCCTGCTCTCCCCAACCCCATTTGCCTTGAAGGTTAGAGTTAATATGACTCACCTAATCTGGCTGCCAAGGTGAATTAGGGAAGACATCTCTACAGCTCTATGCAAGACATCACAGCCTGACATCACACCGTGATACATCTTTCCTCTCCCTGATCTCTACTGTGACACCTCCATTTTTTCTAAATGCTTTTTGCTAGAAATGGGGACAGGGCTATGAACAAAAGGGTCTGTCTTGCATGCAAGAGTAGCTGAGTTCTTGTAGCAAAATGTTGATGCCCAGAGTTGACATGGCAAAACCGCAGGTCACCAGTGTAGGGACAAGAACAGTGCTACCCCTGTTTCAGCAAGAGACCATCACAGAAACTTTCCCTGAAGTGTTATATTTGTATCTGTGTCCTGGAGCAGGGGAAGAATGAGGAGCTCAATAGGCCTATTGATGTCTTTGGCATGACCTTTAAAACAAAAGTCGTGCCTTTCACTCACTCTTAGCGAGCTCCACTGGGCTAATCAGCAGCTCCTCATGTCTTGGGAAGGCTTGTGTGGAGCTGTGAAAGCTCTCCAGCTGGACATGGTACATGGTTTAGACTTTAAATATACAAGGGAGATGCTGAAAAGCATCTTCCCTTAGGGGAATGTATGTACCCTTTTAGGATACTTTGGAGCTCCACTAATGTGGTTCTCTGACAGACAGACCCTTAATGAGGGTGCCACTCCATTAGAGCTGGTTAAGTCACCCTCAACCCTCTTTTCGTTATGGTGACAGTCTTGTGACAAGGGCAAATTGCAGCAGAAGCAAGTCCCACTTGGAATGAACCCTGTGTATAAACAAGGTAGAATTGCAGAGCAGATGATTTGCAAAGAAGAGGCAAATGATGTTTTAACCTTTTCTTTGTGAGCCTTTCCCTGACGTCTGATTAACTTTCCAGTCAACTGGTTGACCTACCAACTGGGAGTGCTGCTGTGAAAGGAAGGCAATGTTGGTTGTCAGCTCAAATTGGGGGTGGGATATTCAAAGAGCATTAGCAGCAGGTAGCAGTATGCAATAAGATGATCTGGGAATGAAGAGAGTTCCCAATCAGAAATGCATCGTGCTCTGGCACAAGCACAAACAGTGTGCTGTCTGTACAGACAGGAGCACAGTGCAGAAGTTGCAATGCAATCCTTCACCTGTCATCTGCCACAGTAACAACTCATCTGAAATGCTGTGTTCATTTTGGGGTACTGCACCACCAGAAAAATGTGAACTTGTCAGAGAGGTCTATAAGGAAAGAACAAGAATGATCAAGGCTCTAGAAAAGCCTCACCCACAGGGGAAGGTTGAAAGACCCTGGCAATGTTCAGCCAAAAAAAGAAAAAATAACCCCAAGATTACAATTGAAGGAGGAACATCAGTGATTTAAAAGTTGATAAAAGGCTATTGCAGAGAAGGAGGGAATGATTTGTTCCTTTTGTCTGTAGTGGCTAAGACAAAAATAATAGCTTTAAAGCTTTCAATTGCAGCAAGGGAGACTCAGGTCAAACTTGAGGGAAACTGCTGCAGTGGTAAAGACAGGGAAGCATGGGAACAGAGGTGTGGAGTGGCAGAGGATGGCTATCTCCCTGCCATGACCTATGTGTTCTGTCTTGAGGTTGGGGAATGGGCTAGATGGTGACTGAAATCACTCTGAATACTGTGACTCACCTAACTCTGGTCCTCCAGGGGCTGAGGTTCCCTAACACATTCTTGAGTTACCCTGACAAAAAGTCCCTGTGAAAATCCCACCCTGCTTCCTTCTCCACTGACTCTTCATAGCAGCAGAGGATTGAGAGACATCTCCCAGAGCACTGGGTGGGCAGCAGGAGCCAACTTTCCCTCCCTACCTTGTAAAATACACTGCTGCCATGTAGTAAGACCCTAGAGTAGTCTGTTAGGGGATGTAAAAACCTGCATCAAAGCAGTTCTAAGTTTTAGACATAGCAATGAGATTTCCACTCACCTGAACATCTGGTCGATGCTGGAAAAGGAACTGCTGGTTATCCCTGCTAAAAGAGAGGGGAAACCTTGTCTTTGCATGAGTTTAATAGGTACATTGCTATTTTCATGCTGAGTCTCTGTGACAGTGGGTAGTTTTCCCCTAGAATGGTTCTGAAAATTGCCTGGGAAAGAAACAACAACATTAAAAAAGGCAAAAATAATTGGGTAAGGGACAGATTTCTGAGCAGAATTTGAAGTTGCTGAAGTCTCTGTCTCTGCCAGCATGATTTGGCTAACATGCTGTGGCAACCCTGTAGCTGTGTGGTGGGATTCATGGCAGGTGGCTCCAGAGACATGGCTTACCCATTGCTTTCACCTAGTGCTGCAGGGCTGAGGCCATGACAGACCCAACCTCACAGGCACTATCTGAACTTCAGCAAACAACTCTAAACACTCGTGGGAAGTGAGCAAGGTTTCAGAAGTGCTTGGCCCCTATCAAGCAGAAAATGTCTTGTGGGCAGAGAGCTGCTTTGGGAAAACTGTCCACTCTCTGAGGAACCTGAATGGGAGACCTTGGAGGCTGACCTCTTTTATTTATTTCATTTTGAAATCTGGCTTTTAACCTTTGAGGGTCAGGGGATGCTTTCTCTAAATATGCAGAGGCATGCACCTGGGCCTTGTGACTTTGCTTCTGCAGCCCTCTCAGAGGAGGGAAGCATCTCCCTTTACAGTGCTGCCAATATGGTTTAGATTATTTCCATGAGGAGCCTTACTGCTATCTGAAGGAATAGGGTAGATATACCAATTTTAATACTTCATGCTTTCCTGGCACCTTTCATCCAACAATTCTAATGTGTTTTACATGGGTTAACCTCACTGCCCTTCTCTGACCAGGAGGTGATGAGAAAGGAGGGGTTATTAGCTGCAGTTCAGAGAGGGGAGAGCAAGGCAGTGACTCATCCAAGGTCATACAGTGAATTAAAAGCAAGGCCACAGACCTCCCCTGATTCCTGCCCCTGGCTGTAACCCCAGCATTCAAGTCACTGCTTTCAAAGCAGTGTTAGTGAGGCAGCCCAGTTTAAATATGTCATTTGGTATGTAGAGTAGATCACAGATTCTTGATGATTATTGGTCTCCACGGATCAAATTACACTTTGTTTCTCTCAGCTTGGCTGTGGTTAATGGTAGCTCAATCTGATCAATGGCACTTCAGGGTGGTGGTTGCTCTGAGAAACAGACATCTTTCACAGTTTTGTAGTGGAGCAAAGGATACTTACCAATACACCAGCACATCTGAGGACCCAGCTAGCTCTCAATCAGCCTGTTGGCCACAAGCTGACTAACCTCCCCTGGTATTCACTTCCTCTGGTTTCACATGGTGGAGATTTTGCTGCTTGATCTGGACAGCCTGTGAGATGCAACACTTTGGTGTACCACTTGTATGCTTCCTTCCAGCTTTTCAGAACCCAACTTTTCCATAAGTAAATAAAATGCTAATACCTTGGTGATGTAACTTCTGAAATAACTCTAAAATGGTTCATGACTGTTGTCTATTTGCAGAATTCCTGTTGTGATTATTCCTTCATAGCATTTAAGCAGAAGAATTCCCAAACCTAAATGCTTGCCAGAGCCACCATCTGTATTTTTCTGTCCTACCAGGCAGAGAATTTGAAGGTGAGGAAGAGTATCTGGAGATCCTAGGGATCACGCGAGAGCAATCGGGCAAGTACGAATGCAAAGCTGCCAACGAGGTTGCTTCAGCAGATGTCAAGCAAGTCCGGGTCACTGTGAACTGTGAGTACATCCCAACTGGAGCACATCAACAGGGAGAGCTTTGCCCATGGGCAGTGGGGACTTGAGGATGAAAAGAGAAACCTTTCTGGATTTACATTGTATGATCTGCAAGTGTGGGGTGGGTTGAGGAAACTATCTGCAATCAGACATGATTATAGCTCTTGCTTTAAACCTGGTAAAAGAGACTGGGGGGGGGGGGGGGAGAGGAGATATGAGCTGCCCCTGTCTGTGCCCTCAGAAATGCTGGTGATGCCTTGTTTTCACTCACTGTTATTTTAGAGAACAGTAGCATGAAGAGAAGCTTCAGCAAGGAGAGATAAGGCAGGGAATCACCAGTTCAGAGCAAACACATGCCTAGCTGCATCCAGCCATGGGCATCACAACCCAGGGGTCTGGGGGGACCTGCTGTAGAGGCAAGTGTTAAAGAAGGGATGCAAACACTTGACTTTCATGCTGGTTTCAGGTCAGGAGTGTAAAGCCCCTCCTTCTGTGCACCAATGCAGTACAGAAAGGAGCTTGACCAAGGGATATGACAATCCACCTGAAAACACCAAAAGGCACAGTTGGCTGTGTGTCTCATCCACATTTGTATGCGTGGGGCACAGATCCCACTGCCCTTACATGCTTAGAGATGTCCCTCCCCTTCACTCTGCTGGCATGCATCTCTCACAGTGACAAAAGCTATTTCAGACTGCTCTTACTCTTATAATCCTACATGTGTATACATCCACCTCCATATTTTTATGGCTCATATTTGACACTGGAGTGATTTAAAGTGAGTATCCCTGTCTATCTGCTCTGCTTCCTTGCTTGGAGGCTAATACCTTTGCAGGGATGAATGGGAAGTTTATCCACTCCTGACCTCCTTCAGTTTACACACCAAAATACTAACTTAAACTGAATCTAGAGATGGTTAGAGAGATGTTTCAGGGTGCATATGCATGGCCTTGATTCACGGGTAGAGTCAACAGCACCAAGTGTTGCAGCCCAGCTACCAGAGGTGAGTTTAGCACCTTTTAATACCCTCCTTGTTTTTTGTCTCTTCCTTTCCCTTTGGGCCATCACATCTGATCAACTTGTCTGTCTTGCTTAGAAATCAAGCTTAGGGACTTCCTGCAGCCTCTTCAGAATCCACAGAGTTTTCTTTATCATTTCCTTAGCGATTGGGTAGCATCGTTTAACAGTGGCTGCTTCACAGGCCAGATTTGGCATTCATGTGCAACTCTAGTAGCAGATTTTCTGCACTAAAATTGCTGAGGGTTTTTTTTTTAACTGTCAAAGCCAGCTGAGTTTATAAACCCAAGATTTTTCATGAGAACCAATTAATATTTTCAAATATTTATAGGAAACATAATTTCAGCGATGCTTTTAATGTGGTTGAAACAGATTGTTTGTATAAAGTCAGAATATTTGATTTTGACTTCATTTCAACTCATAATTATGCTACAGTAAGGCCTTAAACATTCCTACTGTTGGAATATATAAAAATATAATCTGATAAGAGTATTGTAATATTATTATGTGTCCTAATTTGTAATATAAGCAACTTATAAACTCCTTCAGGATAGATCTTTCCTTTTGAAACAAAGGGAAAAATATCTAAAGAGTTCATGAGGGCCATGTCACAGACAGAAAAATCAGATTGAAAGCTAGACATTTGCATACATCTTTCCTATCTTGCTTCGTAAAGTACACTACAAGCAGCAGAAAGTGGGAAAGCTACAGTAAGTTTGAAAAACGGGATCTGCCCAACCTCAGGAGCTTGCTGACCATCTCTTAGAATCCACTGACATGTGGAGCCTGGACTGCAGGAGAGAGCATCCTCACTTTGCTTTGGTCTCACACTACCACCTTCAGGCTTCCTGAGTAATGGCCCTTGCACATCACAGACAGGGAAACTGAGGCCTGGGGAAGAGTGGAGGGCGAAAAAAAACTAAAGGGAACCCACTCCTGGCTTCCCTGGCAGCAAACAGCTAAACACAGAGCAGCTGCTCTCTGAGTACAATAGGCTGGTTTGTTGAGGGCCACTGCCTGCCTCTTCTCCTGGGAGAGCACAGCCCTTTGCTGAGCAAGGAGCCTTGAGGCCAGCAGTGGTGGTGACTGAGGTATGGCCTCTCCACCCCCTCTGGGCTCTGTTCTTTACAAAGCCAGGGAGGGTGGCTGAGGCAGGGCCTGCTCAGAGAGGGGGGGTCCATGGAGCACACACATCCAGGCCCATTCTCTAGGCCCACAGAAAGGTGCTTGTTCATTCTGTGACTCACCTCTCGTGCTGGATTCAGTGGAGAGGTTTGTCTCGCTGCACTGCTCCGACCAAAAAATTGAAGAAGGGTGCTTAGAAAATCACCTTCACTATCCTTCTTTTTACCCCCTCCTCCTTTCCAAATTAAAATATTTACATGAACCCACAGCCTCTGAATGTAGGATCCTATTTCTGTACACTTATTAATATTTATGGTGTTAGAGGGCGTGCTGCAATATCCCTAAAGCCCTGCATAAAATCCCGATTAAGGGCAGCGAAGGGATCATACTCAGATGGCTAATGTGCTCACAAACAAACTTCTTTCCATACATTTTCCAGATAGAATTAGGGGGTGGTTTTTTTTGACTGACACAATCCATTTTGTTTCCTTATTTTTATTTTTTTTTTAGCCTTTCAGTGCTGGGAAGGATACAGACAGCAGAGCTGTTCTCTCTACAGGCAGAGTGTGCTTTATAGTAACTTGAGTCTCACCAGAGGAGCTGAGTTGCAGCTTTGCAATCTCAGGGTGTGCAAGTATTAGTGATGAGAGACAAGGCACTTACTCCCTGCTGCTTCTCAGCACCCAAGAGGGGAAAAAAAATAAGTCTTTCTTTCAACATATAAACCTTGTTGAGTAACTTTTTGAACATGGGGCTGGGATTGAAGATGCTGGTGCCTACCCTAGTTGGCACTGAGTCCTAGCTCCAGCAGAACACGCTGATATCTTTCCCAACTTTTGTTTGTTGGCACAACTCTCAGGCTTCAGATTAAGCAGAGGTGGGAGAACTGTGCTGGGGTGAGGGCAAGCTTCATACACAGCAATCATGAGCAAGCCCTCTTGGAGCCTGTGACAAAGCATGATGTCCAGAAAGGTTTGTGCACCTGAGGGAATTGTCTCAACAAGTGGTCTGACTCTCGAAGTTGTATCCACAGCTCCTGCTGAAGCTCTTCCCTTTTGAGCCATGAATTTGTTTCAAGTTGCCTCAGTCCTTTCCTTTCTGGTTATAGTTTTGACATGAAGTACAGAGGTAGTATGGAAAATAATTTTCATGCTAGTGTGAAATTCCTGCTTTATTCTTTCTACTTTTGCTGTCTTCCCTTACCCTTCATGGAGTTTTTCTTCTCTCTGATGAGCTCATGTGAACTAGAGATCCACAAGTAAATATTCATTAATTACTGAAGTCCATTATTAACCTTAACTCTGCCTGTGTATGCCTATGCATTGATGACAGAACTTTTTTCAGTGTAGCTGAACAGAAGCACACATAAGGAATGATGCTCATGCAGTGTATTAGGGAGAGTTCAAAGAGCAGGTATTCCCCAGAGGAGCAGAGGGGCATGTGCCACAACAAGCAACAGCTGTGGGCCTCCACCAGCTGGAACGGTTTGCATGAGGAAGTCAGCCCTGAGATAATTTCCCTGCTTCATTCCACCTGGAAGTGAGGTGAAGTGATCCCTGTGTTTCTTTGCTGCAGACCCTCCCACCATCACAGAGTCCAAGAGCAATGAAGCAGCCACAGGCCGACAAGCCTTACTGCGCTGCGAGGCGTCAGCAGTGCCCATGCCTGATTTCGAGTGGTACAGAGATGATACCAGGTAAGACCTTTAGCTTGCTTCTTCCCTTCTCTCCTTTTCTGTCCAGTCAGTAGAGGATCTTTGGAGAATCACCCATCATCTTCTCCAGCTCTTCTCCTCAAACAAATTACGTCACATCAGTCCCGATGGTCCCTTCAGACTCAGCAGAGCCAGCATGGTGTCAGGGGTGGAGGAGGCAACTCTGGGGATGTTGCAGGAACTGCAGAGGATGGAGCTTTTGCCTTTCAGGCAGTTATGGGCCAATATTCAGTGAAAACATCAGTAATGCTTTTTTCCTGATGATGTTCCTGCATTAAATATCCCATGACACAGATTAAAAATAGTCAAGGTCAGTCTCTAAGTAGGTAATGCCACTCTAGGAGCCTTCATCTAGGGGAAGGAGCTGCTGAGGTGTAAGATTCCCCCATCTGTGTGATCTGAGCCACCCAGATTTGCATAGGAGAGAAAATGAGAAAAGGACTCTCCCTAATACCTGAGCATTTACCTGGCATTAAGAAGGTTGTGTTATTATCCTGATTTTCAACCTGACCCATGTGCACATATTGGAACTTATGAATTGGTGTGTGTCACTAAAAAACTGTTGTTCATGTATGGACTAGCCCTCACCTGTCCATGACATGTTTTATTTCCAACTGTTAGTAGGTGCTAGGTAAAGACTTCCTACCTTCCCTCAGCTTTTCTTGCTTCTCCACTGCTTTACTGGTGGCAGTTCACCCCACTGCACTCCTTCTTCCTTTCATTCCCTCCTCTTGTTCTTCATCAATACCTTCTTTGGTCTCTTTCTTCTCAAGCCTTTTTCTTGCCTCCCTCCATCCTTACCTGCCAGCTGGGCTCAATGATTTCAGTGTAGTGCTTGCCAGGCAGTGATTTTCTTCCTAAGACACAACTGCTATTACACTACACACCTCTTCTCCTGTCTTCCCAGGATAAACAGCGCCAACGGTCTGGAGATAAAGAGCACAGGGACCCAGTCTCTGCTGATGGTGGCCAACGTCACTGAGGAACACTATGGGAACTACACCTGTGTGGCTGCCAACAAGCTGGGAGTCACAAATGCCAGTCTATACCTTTACAGTAAGTATGGGAGAGGGTGAAGGGAGGTCCACGTTGCTTTCACAAAAACCAGGCTGTGTAAGGAGCATGTAGTGACCAAAACTCAGGAAAGCATCCTCTTGCCATCCCTACCTCCCCCATCCCAAACCTCTAGGCATGAAGTGGCTTTCAGTGCTCTGCTTCAGATACCTACAGGTTCATTCTTGTTGTGAAACATAAAGACAGCCAAATTGAAAGGTTCATAGTCAAGCCTTCGATTGACTTTCTTTGCTGAAGTCAGATTTAGTTAAAATAATAAAAACATGTTTGTTTTAAAGCTGGAAACAAAAACCCCTTTAGAATGACAGCCCCTTCAATAAGGAGACAGAAGGCCAAGGCTCCCAGGGTCTGTGACAGTTGAGAAATGACAAGTAATTCAGAGAGATGGAGAGAACTAGCCACTGAGCCTGAGGAGAACAAGAGAGTGTCAAGCAGAAAGAGAAATTAGTTTGAAAATGGAAGAGAAAGAAGTGGGCAAAGACAGAATGATTTCCAGGGGCATGCCGTAGGGAATATGCGGGAAAAGGTAATCAACACATGAAATATGGAATAGAATTCCTTGGCTCTCATTCTGCTACCTTTCAGTTATTGAGTTTGTCATAAGAGGTGTAAACAGGCAGAAGTTGGGACTAGACTAAACTCTAGAGCATAGTTACCTGCTGGCTCCAGATTTTGCAGCTGATTCAAACCTGACCTTAAACAGAAAGCACTCACCTCCCACCCATGCACATGTACAAACTGTGGCATACTCAAAATGCAGTTCCCAATTCCAGGTCCAAAACTTGAGCTTAACTTGGACCAGATGTTGTTATTGCCACCAGAAACAGACTGCAGCAGCAGGACTCACTCACATGAATGGACACACACACAGACACAGAAGTGACTTAGGTCTGTATTCCCCTGACAGTCACAAGTTTAACTTCATACACTCAGACTATGCCCTGCATGCCTTTTTTTAACAGGAAAAAAAATAGAAGATAAATTTTGTGAAAAAGTCTTAGCATGGCACACGGTTTAGTCTGTTTTCTGCTGTTTGTGGTCAGATTAATCAAACAGTGTTTTGGTTTGGCTATTTATTAACAGATTTGGTGCAAAAGGATAAATCTGTTGGCATTCTTTATTTACCACCTCTGGATTTATTTCATGGCAGTTTGGATTTTTTTTGCAAAATTGGGGTGTATTCTGTAGAGGTTCTTTTTCTAAAGAATAGATATTATGGTAAGAGAACATATATTAGATTTCCTGTAGCATTGCAGCATACAAAGCAAGTTTTTGCTTTGCAAATCTTTTCACGCCGGTCTTGTGACTGTCATGAGATTCAAATAAAATCCTCAGGCAGCAATCTGGAACACAATTTTCAACTACTTCAGATTTGTTCTTGCTGATATTAATATAATGCTAAGTTTAGAATCCATTATTTGTGGCTGAATTCTAAATTTGGCCCTCTCTGTTGGTTCCTGTTACACAGATGAGCTGAAATGCATCACTGAAACAAAATATAAGATGAAATTCAATAATCATCTATGTATGCACATGTGATTTTTTTAGCTAAGGGGGTTGGTTTTTGCTAGAAAAGCATTTTGCATGATTCCAGAACTTTACCTCAAAGGATCTCAAAGGGTTTGGTAGCAATGAATAGTTTAACATCACAAGTTATTTGGAAATGGGTGAGTGTTACCAGCATTATTTTGCAGGAGGCAACTAAGATACAGAGTGTAAAAGTGGTTTGCCCATGGTCATCAAATGACTGGCAGAACCTGTAAGAGACCCCGTGAGATCTTGCAAAGTTGTCCTTAACTATTCCAGGAGGAAATGGAGCAACTATTATAGAGAGTTTAACAGTGAGGGTCCCATTTTAGCCTCCTTTAGATGTGCATGAAGACAACTTAAGTTCTTTCAAGTTGTGGAGTTTTGTTTACCATTTTTGCCTTAGAAATTCAATTAATGCTGGAAAACACTAGAGCAGTCAGGAGAATGGAGGTGCAGGAGCTGAGAGATAGGTTTCTTTTATTGTTGTTGCTTAGTTAATCCCTATTTCTTCAGCATGCAATTGCTTCATATTTTCCCAGGAAATCTCTATTCTCCTTCTAGTTAGTGTAAAAGAGAGAGAACAAAAATAAATTTAGGCAGAGTAAAGGTGGTGTTTCTAAGGCTAAGAAATCAAGGGGGAAATGAGTGAAGGGAATCCAGCCTCATAAAGTAGCTAAAAAATACCTGCAAGCTCAGATGAACCAAATGATGTAGTAGAGAGAGTAGCTGAAATAACAAGTAATGCATACTCCCAGCCAGAAAAATAAAGCAGTGCCAAGTTTTTGCAAGGTCCAGAAGATAGTCAAATACTTGGGGACATTTTTCATCCCTAGAATCAGGGATTTCCTTTATTTTTTAAACAGAGAGCAAGCTCACTGTAGGGCAGCATCCCATTAGGGAAGCAGATAGAGTGATGATGCCTCCTCAATGTCCCATTGAGGCATAAAAAAGAAAGGCAGCCAGGAGTGAAGAAACAACCAGAGAGTTAATAGTGAGGTACTGACAGCTTTTCCTGAGGTGGAGGGCAGAGGAGGAGCAAGCAAAATGGTGTGAAAGAACAGTTTAGCAGTAGAGAAAAATAGGTGATTACCATTCCAGGAAATCTCAGCCAGCATTGACAAACCCTCAGAGAGACTGAGCACCTTAGATGTCAATGCCATGGGTAGAAGATGCATTAAAATATAAAAGCAACTCCCTTGAGCTGTTTGAGTAAATAACTAGAGCTTCCTTAAAGGATATAGCAGCAGGATTGCCTGCTAGAGGTGGAGAGATTTATACCCCTCACTCCTGGAGACTTGAGTTTACACCAACACAAAAATGGCCCTGCCAAAGGTCTGTCTTGCAGAGGAACCTGTCTCCAACAGCAAATATGGAGTATGTTTGCAGAGAGAATACTCAGGTACAGTTTGAGCATGCAGCTGACCTAAGAGCATTCCTTATGCTCACCCTGCTCTCTGCCACATGCTTTTGTTGTTTTCCCTTGTTCTGGTACTCAGTGGACAACCCACTGTGCAAGCTTAACCTGCTTTATACCCCCCAAAATGCCCCTCAAACACAGGACCATGTTTTGAGCAGTGAGTGAGCCAGTAGGTTGATTCAGCTCTGCAGAGCCTAAGAACAGGGTCTGTAACCCTCAAACACACAAAATATTGTGAGCTCTAGGAAAAGGGCAGTAACACAGCTTTCTCTGACACTTACCTGACATCTAGACCAAGCCAGGACTGCCAGCACAAAGCAACAGAGGGGGAAAAAATAGTGCTGCACCTGAAGGGAAAGGGTTCTTTTCCTCAGTGTGTTAGGAGGGAGGGAATGTGTTTTCTTTTCCTTCCACTTCTGCGTGTGAGGATGTATGCATATGCACACACCACTGTGATGTATAGGCAAGCAGACATACCTCCACCCAGAGGCACCCAGAAGCAGGTGGAGCACCTGGTTATGTCTAGTAAGGCAGAAAACAGAAATAAAAGCTTTCCTAAATTAATTGACTTTTGACTCCTGCAGAGCTAACCCATCCCAGAGGGTAAAACAGGCCAGTGTCACACACCCTTATGCAGTCCTGCTGGCTAAATTGTCTTACTTATAGGAGACTGCCACCTGAGCAGGTCTCCTGCTTCATCCCCTGCACCCTTCAGGGGAGTAAGGAAATGCAGAGGTGAAGCAGCAGCAGCTGCTGAGGCTCCTGCCAACTACAAGCAGCAGCAGGCAGCATCCCACCCCTGCCTCCTCAAGAGGCTTCAGGTAGACTTATCATTGCAATCCAGCAGTTTTGATGGCAGCAAGAGGTCCCTTCCTAAGAAGAGCTGGCACCTGCCTCTAACTTGTAATTATTTGTTAGCACCCTGGCACCAGAGCTGCTTACACTCCTCCTTCTAACTCTCTGCCCACTCTTTGTTGCACCTGAGCATTTGCTTCTGGTGGTTACTGCTAGGATTTGGAGCATAACCATGGCCAAAATCTCTCTGAGTGCAAGCCCTGTGCTTTCCTAGGGGCTGTCAATAATGGGCAGAGTCAGGAGAGGAGGACAGCAGTTAGGGTGACAGTCAAATGGAGCAAGGCTGAGGCACTGCTAATGAGTCAGGCTGCAGCATTCAGGACAGCATGCAGTGGGCAAGGGGAACAGAGGGAGAGTCCTTGACTAGAAAGCAGCAGGATAATGAGGCTGTAGTGCTTTGCTTTTACTGCCTATGCTGTGCAGTCTGCAGCCTGCTGTGCAGGAAGAAGGTAAAGGGGAGCTGAGTTATTTAACCAAACTAAATCACAAGGAAGTCATGTCAGCACAACAGCTTGCTTTCACAGAACAATAGTCCCCTGTTGCTACATAAACACAGAGATCCAGGCTAGCCCAGTATTTCCTAGGCAAGAGGCAGTCTCCCCTGTGCCTGCTGTAGATTCAAACAGCTCCATTACCACCCTGAGGGCAGGAGATCTGCCAGTGTCACAGGGATGGGCTTCACCTGCCAAGTCCCTGTGGGCTCCAGCAAGTCAGAAACCAGCTCTTTGCACCAAGGGTGCTGTATAAAGAGCATTTGCCCCCAAATAGCTGGGCCTAGGTTGATCAGAACATAATAGTGGACTACCAATGTATCCTGCCAAGCTCTTGTGTCTATCAGTCAGTGATCTTAGCACCATCCTTACAGGGAAGCCAGGAGACAACTCATTGCTCCAGGTCTATCAGCTGTTGCATAGTGGCATATCTCTACAGCTAAATTTCTACCTATTGATCAGCCCATGAGTAGAAACTTGTCTCAGTCAGTGTGAGGCATCCAGCAAGCTCTGAAGGTCATGAAAGGAGACCCAGTGATCAGTCAAGCCTGGAGGGGCTTATATTCTTGGTTCTGCACATGGCTCTGCCAGCAGTTCAGCATTTGACCTTGGGCAAATTGCTTCCTTGCTCTGTTCATCAACTGCACAATCTGTAAAATGCAATTAACACTACTGTGTTAGCCTCAGACTGATATCCCTCAGTGTCTGTGCAATCCTTTTGAGATCCTTGCATGGAAGACGCAGTGTGAAGCCACCAGTGATGTGTAGCCAAGTCCTGCTGTGATGTTTAGTGAGGACACACTGTAGAAACCACACAAACCAACCAGCAGGCTCTGTGCACAAGTAGAAGGTGATGAATCTGCAAAAAAACTCCCTTCCCCTCTGAATACAAAAGCTCAAAACAGCAGAGTACCCCTGAGGATTCACTAGGGTGATGGCTCCCTCAGGCTCAGATCCTCAGGGGACATGTCACTGGCAAGAAATCCATTGTGAAGCAGCTTCTAGGGAGGCAGCAACTACCCATGGAGGACTTGCACAACTCACCTCTCTGCCAAGACTAGCTTCCAGCCAGAGGTGTAGCTAAGGGAAGCTGTAGTGTGGTGACATGAGTGGTCTTGAAAGTCAGAGGGGAGATATGGCCCATCAACTCCAATTACCTTCACTGCAGGTGCTTAATGCCTCTTGCTGTGTGGATATTATTTGTTTAGTTTTTCAAATGACTTCTTTCTGACTCCCAGTCCCAGGGGATGTTGATGTGTATTAGGTGTGTTGCTAGCAAAATGCTTTGTATATGAACCCTACTGTAGTTCATCTAATTTGGGGATGGACAACACCATCAGGTTTGTATCTGCTGCTTGCTTGGTGTGAAAAGTGGCTTGTCCTTTTCTCCTGCATGTTGCTTATTGTTTTTTTTCCCCCCTTAGAACGAGTTTTACCCACACTCCCCAATCCTTTTCCAGGTCAGTATATGCTTTATGTTGCAGTAGCTCTTTAGCTGGGTCATTCTCCATCATCCTGACAAGTGCTCAGAGCTAGGGATGGGCCAAACAGCTCATAAATGCAGGAAAATAGGAGCTTTCCTTTCTTGTCTACATGCCATTTGGTCTCTTGTGCTCACCTTCATCCTCCCTCTTCAAAAAAAAAACCCCAATCAACTAAACAACAACAACATTTCCCCAAGCTTTGTGCCATGGCATTGTGTCCTCAGCCAGGTCTGGATAGTCCTCAGTGGGGTTCAGTTTGTCTGCAGACCTACTCCTAGTATATATTTCCCATCCTAAGATGTCTTGGCCCATTTATTCAGATTTGAATCAAAAGAAGAAGCAGACCTAAAAT
Organism: Bucco capensis; assembly: GCA_013396975.1. Lineage (NCBI taxonomy): Eukaryota > Metazoa > Chordata > Aves > Piciformes > Bucconidae > Bucco > Bucco capensis. The sequence continues at coordinate 109,414 of VWZO01003061.1, forward strand.
TGTGCAGAGACTTTGGAAGGGGCAAGTGGGAAGCTAAAAACTAGATTGCTGCCTGTTTTCTTCACTCTAGTTGTGCAAACTACTCACAGTTAAACACTTTGTTTTCACACTCCTCTGTTACCACCCCCCCCCCAAAATCTGCCAGTCTCACCTAGTGCTGCCTTTGAGGCAGAGAGCATGGAGAGACACACACTGAGGTGTTACTGTCTGCTTTGTTCCAAGGGAAGAAGGCAAAACAGAGTCTGTCTCCATGCTGCCCAAGCATTGCCACAGCATCCACATAAGATGTGAGGCTGGGATGTGACCTTGGGAGAGTGCAGAGAGCAAGCTACAGCATTTGAGAGTAGTGTTTGAACCTAAACCAGCAGTAAAGCAGGCAGCTCCTCTATTCACTTAGATCTTGGCCTAGAGCTCCTCTCAGGATCTCTGTTTTACTGCCAGATCATGAAGATGCACTCAGCTCATGGGATGTTCAGAGGCCTAAATAGTTAATGCCTGTGCAGAGCTTTGGGGTAGAATGTTATTAGGAGCCCCTGTTGTTTAGCAGAAGAGCACCTGTCCAAGTGAAGCACCTGCAGCTACTCCCATGAATAGAACAATAAATCCTGGGTGTTACACCAGCTTCATTTAACTGCTCTGCCTTTTCAAATTGAGCTCTGCTCTTGGCAACTTATTCAGGCTCAGGATGTAGTCACAACTGCCTATTTAAAAGGCAAATCCACAAATACAATTAAAGAAAAGCACCTAGCAAAAAAAAAAAAAAAAAAGAGGGAGGGAGGGAGAAATCAAGCTACCATTAAAATTAAATCCCAGAGAGTGATTTGTAAATAACATTCAAGGAGCTGAGAAAAAGAGTAAAGTGGGCCATTGGGAACCTAGTGTGGAAAAATAAATCCAATTAAACACCATTATCGTATGTATTGTAAATGAAACCTGTGCTTGGCTGTGAAATTAAAGTTGCTGAGGCTGTTTGGGATGTAAGGTTTTGAGGAGTTTTCCAATTTCGAGTGTTGTTTTTTTCTGGGAGTAGACTTTTCAATGACAAATAATTTTTGCCTGATGGAAAACCTAGGGCTCTTTTTATGATTATTTTTATGATACACCCTTAAATTCCACAGGCAGACAGTGGTGGTTGGTTGTTGTTTTTTTTTCATAGCCAGCCCTGCTTATAGCTGAGTTTGAATTAGTAGCCCATTAAGCTAAATGATAAAGCAAAGTGAGCTAAGCCAGGATTTCCATAGCAAACACCTCTCCTGATCAAGCTTCCAAGGCTATCCTGCACACCTCGAGTCACTCCTTTAACACACCTCCTCCTCTGCCTTGGAAGTTGTCATTTTTTTTCCCTATTACTGCTCCCCATCCTCCTGAGATCATCTTGAAGGACATCCTGGTGTGACATCACCTCTATGAGGAGTCTCCAGGAGTTTATGGTGGGATATCTCCAGTGACCCAGGACACAGAAAGAGGAGTTTGTAGAGGTGGGCAAAGTAGATTTTTAAATCCTCTGGACCTCATTTGTTTTCTGAGAGCACCTACCAGCTTCTCCAGTGTGGGCAGTCAGCACAGATATTGGTGCTTATCTCACCATTTGCTTTTACTTTGCTGTTCCCCTTTCAGAGATCCCCTTGAGCTGATGTTCTGAGATGCAGTCTCCTCAATGACCAGAATCACAGTCTCCTCCTTCTTTCTCCCTCAATTGTCATNTCCTTCAGAGATCTCCTTGAGCTGATGTTCTGAGATGGAGTCTCCTCCTTCTTTCTCCCTCAATTGTCATTTCCCTTAAGCCTTGGTAGCACTTCCCTGCCCTGTGGAGTTTTGAGGATTAATTAATTTAAAAGGAAGGTGTTTTTAGATGAAGAGCATTGCAGTCATGCTAAGCTTTGCTATCATTAGCTAGCTGCTGTGGAAACATCTTGCTTTCAGGCAGGCTGAAGGCTTGGAAAGGAGCACATGAGACTGGAATTGGATGAGTCAGTTTCCTAAAAAGCAGGTGGAGGCCAGCTGATTCAGCTCTTAACTGACTTGTCCTTGCTAAGTTTTTCAGCCCTCCTGATTTTGCAGCTGGGCACTGAAAAATAGCCTGAAATGTCTACTTCCCATCTTCATGTCTGCATTGTAACATCCTGTTATAATGGGATGACACAAGACCTGGCTGTCCCAAAAAAGGGCCTTACTGCATCATCAGGTGGCTTTTCAAAAGGATGTTTCTTCTGGAAAAGGAGAATTTGCTCCTTCCATACCTGCCAACAACAGGGCAAGTGGGATCAGTGTTGAACCTCAAAAGCATCTGTCACAATTATGGCACTAGCTCCATCTCTGTCCTCAATTGTCCTCAACTCTTTGAACACAGACTCCCTACTCCATGATTAGCACCCAGTGTTCGTGTCAGGATGGCTTAGCTAGACCAAGAGTCTTCCTCACAGGAGTTTTGTGGTGAGAGCTTACCATAGACTAACCAGAGGCTTTTTCAGCATGGTTCTCTTGAATGCTCTGAGAGCTCTGCAAAGTGTTTCTCAGAAAGCAGCACATCTAGAACTGCCCAAAGGGCATCAAGCCTGCCACATCAGACAAAGTCATGGCCAGCAACAGGGTGACAAAAGACTTACAGCAGTAGTGTGTTAGTAATTAGTGGAGGGGATGGGCAAAGGAGAAGGAGCAGTCTTGTCTTGCTGCCAAAAATGCTGACTGATTGGAGAATGACCCTGTGTGACTGTAGCTGTAGCTAGTCTCCATTTAGCTGTAGCCTGTACTGTCACTAATGCCTTCATCAGGTGGGTGGGAGCTGGGAGAAGGGAGAAAAGAGATGTTCATTTGGGTCTAATGACCGGAGTGGGAAACAGAGAGCATCTTTCTTTCTAATGCCCTCTCAGTCTTCTTCTTCCCTCCCTATGGAGGTCCTAGCTGTGGAGAAGAGAGCTAATCTGTTGCAGTGGTCACCTCCACCCATCCCTGCTCCCCTTCTGCTTTTTGTAGTGCACGATGGCCCTGTCAGTCCTGCTGAGCAGGCAGCTCTCAAGTCAGTGGGATCTGCTTTGGCAAGAGGAGGAACAGCTGACTATTTCAAAGCTAAGGAGAGAAGCATGGGAGAGTACATCAGAGAGTACAGGCTGTAAAGAGTTAACATGCTGGAGGGGGATTGCTGACTAGGCAGTGGTGGGGGAACAGTCCACAGAAACCAGCACTTCCAGTATGCTGTGGCCATCTAAAGAACCTGTACATCCCTGGAGTCCTCTTCACTGAGGCCAGAGGGTGCTTTCTCAGCTGGGAATATGCTTGTCTTCCCTGAAAGCTGGCTGATCCCTAGCCATCAGCACCTGATCCTGGCTAGGAAGCACAACTCATGGCTATCCTTGCTTCCCACTGGTCTTACTCAGCCAGATTGGAGCTTCTTCTCCATTTGGTGAGTGCAGAAGGGGATGGTGTCTCTGCAGGGTGGATGCTCAGGCAAGCTAAGCTTCTCTTGCTGTTCCAGGGTCAATATCCATGCCTGCCAGGCACTGAAAGCTGGGAATGCATTGGGTGCCAAGCTTGCAGGGGTTTCAGGCCAAGAGAGCAGGAAGGACAAAACAGAGTGAAGGCAGAAAGCCAATATCAGATTAACTGTTTCCTGCTATTTCATAGGTACCAGGCAAGGGATGGCACTGTATATTATTTTGGCCATGAAAAAAGTGAATAAAATCCAAGTCAGGGATGATGATAGTTGTCTTCCAGAAGGGGGGTAGTAGGGATATGGCTGGAAACAACATCTCAGGGAAAAGAGAAATGCCAAGAATTCTTTCTTCTACAGCTTGCTTGATGGGTTTTTTTTCCAGATAGCAACAAACAGTTTCTGTTTGCTGAGATAGTTTAAAGGGAAAAAAAAAAACCAACCCAACTTTTCCCCCCAAAAAAGCATAAAGGAAAAGAAACCAGATTTTTTTAAAGAAAAAAGAGAGACACAAGGGAAAGAGAGAGAAATTACTTTATTGCTTAATCTGTTTCTGTACTTTTTGTTCATTAATTTTCATTTAGATTGATTTATTCCAAAATGAGCCTTGGTTTGCATATATTTGCATAACCCTCTCCAGCAGCAATGCTGTGGAGAATCCAGGGAGTGAAGAGGAACAGCAGCAGAGGGTAGGAACTGAGACTAGAAGTCCCAAAAAGACACTCCTCTGAGCTGGGCCCTTGCACTGGGATAGGGAAGGCATTCAAAGTCTGTTTAGTCACAGATGTGGCTTTCCATGCATCCAGAACAACCCTGCAGAACAGAAGCTGAGGCACAGCAGTCAGGAGGAAGGAACAGTGGAGGTTGCATGAAACCAGTGGGAGAGAAAGCACATCACTGCACTGCAAAGGTTAGAAACAAACCCATGGAAGAGCAACTGCTATGGAAAATCAGTTGTCCAGTAAGGACACTGATAGTGTCAGTCTTGTAGTATGGACAGATTACACTGCAGAGCAGAGCTAGGGCAGGCTATAACCCTTCTAAGACAGATATCCTCAGCTCAGAGGATACTCATAGGCTGATAGTATCTGTATGTTAGATGAGTTTCTGAAGCCATCAACTCAACCTTCCTCCTTAGAGACAACGAAGGCAACTTACACCCACTGCACAGCAGGTCTACCTAAATCCTTGCTCTCTCACTCATGCTTACTCACTGAGTTAAGCTGCCAGCCAGACTGACTAGGACCAAAGTGTGAAGGGCAGCAGGGAGGAGGACAAAGAGCCACTGTTGACTTGATTTAATCCTTATGCCTCCCACCTCTGAGAAAAAATGACCAAAGAGTAATTCCCACCTTCCTCCACCTCCTCCTCCACCTTCCATTTCCAGTGTGAACCACTCCAGAATTTTCCAAACAGCTTGGCCTCTCCTCTGGTGGTTGTCCCAAATGAACAGTCTCTCCATTCACTAACCCGTGACGGTAAGTCGGTTTGGGAAGCAGCAGGTTTATCTTCCCAGCTCAGGCACTGCACCAGGCTTGCTTGTGAACTGGTTGCCATTCAGTGTCTGCTCTGCTGTTGATAAAGTACATTACACATGGCTGGGCTTGCATGATTAATACAGCTGTCTAAGCACTCTCTCTAAAAACAAAAACAAGCGGGAGAAGGGAGGTGTGGGATTTGGGAGGAAAGAGGGTGCACAGGGGACAAAAAAAACCAACACAATGATTCCAAAGAAATCAGGCCTGCAGAAAGAGCAGAGTTATCCTGGCAGGCCTTCCTTCCTGTGGGCAAGCAGACCTGTCAGCAAGCTCTCCTGTAAAAATGAGAGGCCTAGTGGCAAGGTGAGCAAAGGAGAAATGTGCTTGGACCTTCCCTTTCAATGCTTGCATGTCCCTCTGTTATCTGGGGAATGTGTGCATGGACAGGAACAAGGGGTCAGGCCATGGAGAAGGATGTGCTATAACCAGCAGAGCTTCAGTAATGTCTGGCCAGGTAGCCTCTAAGGTAGGTGTTAGAGATGTGCATGCTCCCTGATGGACAAGTACACTCCTGAGCTAGCTATGCATATACCCTATGCTCAGAAACACATCTGACACCCATGGAGCAATTTCCAGGCACTGTAGAACATCTAAGGGAGGAACTGGAGTAGCTGCAGGCATCTTTTGCTTTTCCCCAGGTCATCCAGCTCAGCTGTGTGTGCAAGCTGTAGTAACTTTCCCTTGGTAATTACTGGTCTAGGAATGGGCTGTGGGAAGCCACTTTGGCTTTCTTCTCTGGCCTTCCCCATGCCTAAGCCAGGCATTAAAGTTATGTCTGCACTGTTAGGCTGTTAAGGTGACTAGTTATCTCACTCTGGAATGCACATACATACACCCATCCACACTTGGCTGAGAACTACAGGTGACACAAAGTAACATTTACTTAAACCACACACTTTAGAGATACCCCAGTCTGTGGGCCCAGCTTGATGCTGTGAAATCTCTAATTCACTGAAATGCTGAGAGAAGGGCACAGACTTCTTTATAGTGTTCCCATGACAGGGCTCCTATACATCTTGTTCTTGACAAGCAGCCCTGGATGAAGGATAGCTGAAACCCTCTCCTAGCTTGTTCCACTCCTGGGCAAGGAGGGATGGGGACAAGGGCTAAGCTCACTGTCCCCAGAGAGGAGTGGTGGCCCTGCAAAGACCTCAGGTGGAGAAAGCACTGTGCTGCAGGGAGTAAAGTAGGATAAGATGGGCAGAGGCTGCAATACAACTGGATTTCACTACCAGAGCAACAGCAAGCATGCTGGGCATACTCCAGCCCAATTAAGTTCTCCTTCTGCTATAGTTTCCTTTCCAGTCACCCCTTGGTGTGTTACCTCCCTCTTCATTTCTGCTCACAGACACTCAAATCTTTCTTGTGCCAAAGATCCAGCAAAGCTTGTGGAAAACCATAGCAGGGATGAAGTGGATAAACAGACAGACATAAAGCTGATGAAAATATTCATTTTTCAAGAGATTCCAGAGCCTCTTATTAGCAAACTTGCTTCCTGGAGCTCGGGATGGGGCAGGGAGGGCTATGCTGTTAGTTCTCTGGTGAGACATCAGACTGTGTGCTGGTGTCACCTTTGATCTATGCTGTACACATGTGCTTGAGAGGTGAGCAGGGGAGGGATTGCTGTATCCTATGAAAGTAAAAAGAAGAAAAAGCTCAGATCCTCCTTGTGAGGGACCCTTGGAAAGTCTGTGCTCTGTATTTTTTGGATGTTTTGTTTGTAGGATGAGAACCTTCAATGAATGGCTTGAAGACAAAGCAGTTAGAAGTAACTGATTTTGTCTCAGTAGTTTGCCAAATGTTGGGGTTTTTTACAAAAATCTCCTCCTGCTGCTAGGGGAATGGAAAGGGTGGAAGAACTATTTCTCAGCTGTGAGAAAACCTTGGAACTTTTTGATATCTACAGGACATATCTGGTGATGAAAGATCTGTGTAACCTTGCAATGTAAGTGCTCTTCTAGCCACCACCACCCTCACTGGTCAGAGAACAGTTCAATTCTAGACTAGGAGTACTGTAAGCCAGCTCCAGGATGAATGGTGTGAGCAGCCAGCTCTTGAACACCATGACCTTCTCAGAAAGACACTGAGAAATACCATTTCAGGGATATTCTTCAGACCTGAGGGAAGGATGGGTGCTCTGTATTACAGAATGAATCTTCACTAAGACATGAGGTATGATAGATGAGTACTTAGTACGCTGTGAATGAGCTCCAAAACATGGGGAAGAACTGTTCAGTGCTAAAAAAGCATGAGCAGGTTCTGAAATACATTAAGCCATGTGCTAAGATTGATAGACACCAGAGACATTTCCTTAATCTTGTTGGAGAGTTGCTGGAGGGCATCCTCCCTGGTTTACACAGTGGTAAAAGCCAGCCTGTTGCCACTGCAGGCACAGTCAAGTTTTAATTACAGGAGAAGTGGTAGTGAGAATGGGATACAAGCAGGTAATGAACAAAATGGTCTCAACATTAAGAGCAGGGAGTGAAAAATCATGTCTTCTTCTCAAAGGGGAGGGGGCACACCCAGGAAAGTAGTAAGAAAAAAAGCCCCAAATGAACCCTAGTAAGTAGGAGCTGCTAATCCCTAAAGCCTCAGAGTAGAGTGCAAAGCCCTGGAAGAAAGAAATTAATAACTTTCAAAGTATGACCTTGAAAATGGAATTAACAGTATTTCTCCCTTTTAAGCCTTCATGATAATAAAGATTTCATCTTCTGAAGCCCTGGCAAGAAAGTCAACAGACTAGAAAAATTACTTCCTACAGAGGAGCTGGCAGGTGTAAAAACCTAAGACCCTTCCAAGGCCCCAGGGAGTGAGATGACATAGAGAGACATGCATGGTGCACATCACCTTTCTCTTGTATCTTCTACTTTAGTTTGGGGTTGTTTTTTTTTTCACTCCTCCCTCATTTTTGGTCCTCTTCTTTTCTCAAGAAGCAGGTCTCCAGCCTTCATTGTGAGTAGAGTCAGCCCATCAACAGCATGGAGCCCAGAGCTGCTGCTCAGGGTGGAGAGCACTTGGAAAAACAGCAGGCCAGCTCTGTTTGGTTTGCCATCACTCCTTCTTTCCCATCACAGCCAAGTCCTCCTAGCCTGTCCTATGCCTCCTCCTTACCTCACTTCCATGTAGAAACTCCTGAGGGCTGATTGTCCTCTTAGGCCAGGTTTTACCACATGTTCTTTGACAGGATCCCAAGAGCAGATTCCTCAAAGCAAATAAGGAGCCTATAGCTCTCCTGATACCCTTTGAAACTTTGAAACTCTGTGGGTTCTCCTCCACCAGCACTGCAGGTATGTCAAGCCCTGGAGTCTTAGTGTAAATAAGAGAAAAACTAGCACCTGCTGTCTCTTTTCCTATCTCCATTCTGATTTACTCAGATGATGGGACCCAGGACCCAGCAGAATGTTCTGGATTGGTCAGTGTGGGTATGAAATGGGCAGGCAGGTGGGTGATTTTTTTTTGTCTCTGGGTATGACCCAGAGAGACATCTACTTTCTGCTTGCATCTCAAATGACCCTTTTTAAAGGTATGTGTTGGGAAATCTTGAAAAGCATAGCTACTATTTCTGCTGGTAATGATAGTGTTGCTCATAGGGCTACCAAGATCATGAAAGGAGGAGTAGAGCATCTGCCCTATGAGGACAGGCTGAGAGAGCTGGGTCTCTTCAGCCTGGACAAGAGGAGACTGAGAGGAGACCTCATTAATGTTTAGAAATATGTTAAGGGTGAGTGTCAGGAGCAGAGAGCCAGGCTCTTCTCAGTGTCATCCAGTGTTAGGACAAGAGGGAATGGGAGCAAGTTGGACCACAGGAGGTTTAGTATTAACATGAGGAGGAACTTGTTTGCAGTTCAGGTGCCAGAGCACTGGCCCAGGCTGCCCAGGAGCCTGTGGAGTCTCCTTGTCTGGAGCCATTGCAGAGCTGCCTGGACACATTGCTGTGTGAGCTGGTCTAGGTGCTCCTGCTCTGGCAGGGGGGTTGCACTAGATGATCTTTCTAGGTCCCTTCCAACCCCTAACATTCTGTGATTCATAGCATTGGGAGGCATGCCTCCATGCTGCCAAGAGGACATGTGGACTTGCTTACCTAGTTTGTGTGTTCACTGAGGGTTAAGGGGTGCTGTCAGTGTTGCAGAAGGGAGCTGGAAGAAATGAGAAGGGGGAAATGTGTGTGGAGGAAGTAGAACAGACTAGAAACTTCACTACCACTCCCTGCAACCTCTGCTTCTTGCTGCTACAGCGTGTGGATGTCTTGCTTTCAATGGGGATGACCAGATCAGATCTGCCCCCAAAAGACATTTTACCAAGGATACTGCTGCATGGTGGCTGCAGAGAGATGCAGACTGCTGGGGAGCAGACTTCATGCCTCGAAGCCATGGCCATACTGGACTGTCTCAGCCAGAGGTGGCTCAAAGCATGCAGAGCACGCACCCTCTCCTGAGCGTGGCCCCGCAGGGCCTTTGCTGTGCGGCACCCCAGGGGTTCCCCGCAGGTGTGCATAGGCTCTAACCTTGCGTGCCTCTGCGGCCTCGGCTGTTCCCAGCCTGGGAGGCAGGCAGGGCCAGCGCTTGGACTTCAGGCTTGCCTTCGGCTGCCACCTCGCGGGGAAAAGCCAGTTTGGCGGCAGCGGCGGCTCGCTCGGCACCAGGCTGCGCCAGGCCCTGCAGCCCCGCTCTGGTGCCTAGCCCATCAAGGCAGGAGGGAAGGGCAGCCAAGGGCCCCAGACCTGCTGCTGGGAGGCGGGGGTGCAAAGCGGAGCCTCCGGGTGAGGAGAGGGTGGGAGTAGAGGGGGTGCCGGCTAGGGAGTTTGCTCGGGACAGCCACAGAGCCACAGCACCCCTGCACCGACTGCTTGTGCCCTATCTCATTCCTCTTTGTTGGCATTTGATCTTCTCCTGGCGTCACATCCATGTCTAAATAGCTCTGTAGGATTCTCCACGGTTTTCTCCTGTAGTTCTGACCCAGGCTAGTACTGACTCCTTGCCTTTCGTTCCTGTTGCTAACTCCTTGTTCCCTTAAACACCACCATTCCCCATAACCTGTCTCTCTCCCACCATCCTTGCTTCTTTATGCCTAATCTGCATTCAGATTTCTCTCTTCTTCTCTCCTTCTCCCAGTATGTGTTCTTGTTGCCTATGCAACCCAAACGCTCACATCAGCTCCTGTATTTCCCCATCCTCAGCCTGGCTGTCATCTCATCCTCCTTGCCCTTTTCAGTGTGCTTAGCCAGGTGTGCCCATATTGGCATTACAGTTGAAGACCTTCCCTAGTGTCTTTTTCTGTGCTGTAGCTCTGTTAGTACAAGTGTAAGGTACATCATATAGCCTCAGTCCATGTTACTCCCTTCTTATGTCCCTCATCACAGTAGCCTTTCCCATGCCTCTGACCTGATTCAATCTTCCTCCCTTATTTATCACTAGGCTGAGAGAATTGGGATTATTCAGTCTGGAAAACAGAAGGCTCCGAGGAGACCTTATTGTTGCCTTCCAGGATCTGCTGGGGGCCTACAAGAAAGCTGGTGAAGCGCTTTTTAGGATGTCAGGTAGTGATAGGACTTGGGGAAATGGATCCAAGCTTGAGAGGGGAAATTTAGATTAGATATTAGAAAGAACTTCTTCACCATGAGGATGGTGAGACACTGTGCCAGGTTGCCCAGAGAGGTGGTGGCAGCCCCAGCCCTGGCAGTGTTGCAGGCCAGGCTGGCTGGGGCTGGGAGCAAGCTGCTCTAGTGCCAGGTGTCCCTGCCATGGCAGAGGGGTTGGGTCTAGATGAGCTTTAAGGTGCCTTCCAACCCTGACAATTCGATAGATTCTATGCTCGCAGGGATGTTCGCTGAGTGCGGCACCGGCAGGGAGACGGCGGCCGCCAGAGGGCGGCGGAGACCGCGGCGTTAGCGGGAGTA
>VWZO01003061.1:120333-188962 GCA_013396975.1 Bucco capensis
GGTGGGTGGGTGCGGGAAGGGAGGTACCTGCCTGTCGGTGTGCTCGGGGATGGGGTGGGAGAGGTGGGAATGAAGGAGGGGGACAGGAGGGTATTTGCATGTGTGCGAGGGCGGTGGGGGTGTGGGTGTACTACCGCCGTGCCCGCCAGTGTGTGCACACACATGCGGAGGTCGCAACAATCCGCATTCGATGCTGCAGGCTTGGGGCAGAGTGGCTGGAAAGCTGCTTGTCAGGAAAGGTTTGCTGGTCGACAGCTGGCTCAACATGTGCTAGCAGTGTGCCCGGGTGGCCAAGAAGGCCAACAGCAGCCTAGCTTGGATCACCAGTAGTGTGGCCAGCCAGACTAGNTCCAAGCTTGAGAGGGGAAATTTAGATTAGATATTAGAAAGAACTTCTTCACCATGAGGATGGTGAGACACTGTGCCAGGTTGNCTAGGGAGGTGATCATGCCCCAGTGCTCAGCACTGGTGAGCCTGTAGGTTGAATACTGTGTTCAGTTTTGGGCCCCTGGTTACAAGAAGGACATTGAGTTCCTGGAGTTTGTCCAGAGAAGGGCCACAAAGTTAGGGAAGGGTCTAGAGAACCAGTCTTGTGAGTAGCAGCTGAGGGCACTGGGGTTGTTTATTCTGGAGAAGAGGAGGGACAATTCGATAGATTCTATGCTCGCAGGGATGTTCGCTGAGTGCGGCACCGGCAGGGAGACGGCGGCCGCCAGAGGGCGGCGGAGACCGCGGNGCCTCGCTTGGATCACCAGTAGTGTGGCCAGCCAGACTAGGGAGGTGATCATGCCCCAGTGCTCAGCACTGGTGAGCCTGCAGGTTGAATACTGTGTTCAGTTTTGGGCCCCTTGTTACAAGAAGGACATTGAGTTCCTGGAGTTTGTCCAGAGAAGGGCCACAAAGTTAGGGAAGGGCCTAGAGAACCAGTCTTGTGAGTAGCAGCTGAGGGCACTGGGGTTGTTTATTCTGGAGAAGAGGAGGCTCAGGGGAGACCTGATTGCTCTCCACAACTACCTGAAAGGAGGTTGGGGTGAGGTAAGGGTGAGTCTGTTCTCCCACGCAACAAGCAATAGAACAAGAAGAAATAGTATTTTTGCTAAAGATGAAAAAACATGATAGTTGGAAACTTTTTGTAGGCAACATGCCCTGCATGAGTTCTTGATTATATGCTGGTTATGTTATGTTTCTGAGTTATGTTTTAGGGTTTTTTCACTGCCAGTATGGAATACAAATGGTCCTCAACAGCGTCCCCCCAGTTATTTGACCATGAAGGATGCTCTCCCTGAAACATAGGTCAGATAAGTGTAGTAGCTGAACTTAAACTTGTTCCTGAGCTCAGAGAGGAAAATAAGTTTCTGTCACCCGAACAAGGAGTGAAAAAACAGTGTTGTAGGATTTGTGTGACAAGCCACAAAAGACAAGCAGGGAGTATCTGAAAAATGAAGCCATAGATGGATATAAATTTTCCACACAGTTCAGCACATACTTAATAATGAAAGAATAGAATTGGGGCACAAACAACTGATCTAGTAAGCTATGGGCCACATTAGGAAGAAATCACACAAATGAAAGCACTACAGAATTTCAGGGGCTCTGGGAACATCCTTCTTGGATTTGCTGCCTTTTTGTGACCAGCTCTAGCAACTGTGCTACTATGCAAGCTTATGGCACCTGTGTTTCACCCAGCAGGGAAGCTCACTTCACACACTTGTTTCCACTTCACCTCACAACTCTGCAGGTTGTGAGAGGGGGCAATTGTACTTCAGTCCTGTGGGGCTCTTCTGAACAGGGCCTAAGGGGGTTGTTGTTTTTTTTTGTTCCCCCTTACCATCAGAAAAAGCTGTTCTTGGTAATAAACATGACTTCTTTCTTCCACAGCAGGCTCAGTCCCAGCGCATATAGACTCATCTCCATAATTCAGCATCTTCCTGCAGCCCTTCTGTGTAAAACCTTGCATGTACATACACATATATGTTTATATGTATATGTGTACACATATATAGGTACATATATCTGTACCTATACATATATGTGTACATGTGTGTGCATAGGCATGTAAATGTGCACATATGCATACATCTATGTGTGCATCAGGCATTTACAAAGCCATAGCCATGTCCACCTCCCTGCCCCATTATAAAGAAAAGGCTGCCAAGGCTTGCTCTTGCAGGGTGAATTTAAAGCAGCATCGTTGCCTTTAAAGCCATCCAGGAAAGGGAACCCTTAAATGAGAGGATGAATGAGAAGATGTCAGGAGTGCTAGCACTTAATATTCCAGTAGCGAGGCCGCGTTATTTGTTGCTGCAGCAGAGCACTCCTCCCTGCCCCCTCTGACAGGCCACCACCCATGCAACAGCCTGATGAAAAAAATCAACCTCCCTGGCATACCCTGCACCCTCACCCCTTAGGTGTCATGCCACAAGACCATAACCACAACAGCAAAGCCTTTCTCCACCCTGATTAAGAAGTAAATGATTGCAGCACAGCCTCTGGGAGGGGAGGCATCCGCTGCTTGGGCCCATGTTTTATTGATCGCACTGCTGCGATCAATCAGCCCCCACAGAGCCAGTGTCTGGCTGCAGACAGCCACTGGCCACCACACAGAATTACAAGGAGCCCTGGCATCCCAGGGCCACCCCCAGGAAGGTGGCAGAGCAGGGAGATGCAGGGCTGGTGACCAGGGATGTACTGTGTGCAGGTGTAAGCCATGCCCTGCTGCTGGGTGGCAGGTGCCATTCACCTAGAGGCATGGCAAGGGATGGGAGGATGGTGTCAGTAGCCAGGACTGAGCCTTACTGCTTGGTCCAGGCTCTGTTTCTCTAGCCTCGTTGTTGCTTAGGGAGATCATAGCATGGGAGGAGAGGATGCTGAGAAGCTGGTGGGTAGGAGCCTGCAGTGGGGCTGGCCAGAGACTTTCCTAAGTGGGAAGGCTGCTTCCTGCAGCCCCAGCTCCTTGCTGCAGGAGGAGCAGCTCGGGAGCAAAGCATCACGTTCCTCTGTTACTCCCTGTCTGACCCAGCTGTGTTTAATGTTATCCTCTTTTCTCTCCCTTCTCCTACCCTGCAGGACCCGGCACAGGGAGAGTAGACAACGGCTCCATGAGTTTGGCCGTCCCACTGTGGCTGCTGGCAGCGTCCCTGCTCTGCCTACTCAGCAAATGTTAATACAAATCAGAATTAAAGATAATAATAATAAATAATAATAATAATTAAAAAACAAACAAACAACAACACGACAACAACACCACACGAAACAAAACGCGTTATACAGGAGACAGAGCGAAGAGGGGAGAGAGAAAACAAGAGAGGAGAGGGGAGAGAGAGAGAGGACTGTTTCTTTCACAACTTTTGTGTGTTCAGGAGTGAAGAGAGGGGGGAGAGGAAAAAATTACAGCAAAGAAGATTCAGCAACATTTAATCCGAAACCTGACAAGCTGGCTGTCAAGTCACCCACTGTCTAGGAGACGATACGAAGCGAGGGAGAGAATGGGGCACCAGCAAGGATCGTGTCGCTGGAGGATGCTGCAATGTAAACAATCCCAGAAAACCTGCAAAGCCAATCAAACAGAAGATCCCTTTTCTTTTCTCTCCTCCTTCCTCTTTTCCATTCTCCCTCACCTTCCTTCCTTCCTTCCTTCTCTTTCTATCTTTTGCAGAAAGAGGTCTTTGCTTCAATGTCGATAGCCACTTAACTTTTTGGAAGCCCTGGGTCATTTTTGTGAGCTGATGCTCAGCCATTTCATACTTTTGGGAGAAAAAAAACAAAGGAAGAAAAAGGAAATTAAAAAAGCCACAAACCAGAACAAGTCACCTGAAGCTCTCTGCACACTGGTGTCCTATGAAGATCCCCTTCGTCTCTTCACCCTGCACTCCTGTGCACCCAGTCCTTGCTAAACACCTTCTTTCCTGTCCCTTCATGCAACATCACTCTCGCTGGCCTGAACTAAAGCTGTGTCAACTCTACTGAAAACATACTTTCCTTTTCTTTTCCTTTTTAATCCTCTTCCTCTCCCCCCTCAATTTGACCAGATGTCTTTCTCTGTCTCCCGTGTATGCCTGCGTGCGTGCGTGCATGCATGGATGTGTGGCTCTCGCTCCACCGTCTCTCTTTTTTCTCTTTCTCTTGCTCTCTCTAAGCATGCAAAAGGAACAGTCCATGTGTACATATGCTCATCCTGCTGTAGATAATGTCCTGCCTTGTAAGTGTGAGACAAGATGCTGAGAGATCACTCAGGCAAAGAGGGGTGAGGAGAGGTGCAGTTTCAACACAGGTTCCTGTGGTGTCCCCTCTCCGGTGTACTCACTGGTTTTTTGACTCCTGGCCACCTTGCTTGCAAGAGTCAGTCTGCATCCTTGTTTAGCCTTTTTTTTCTTTCCCACCTGCAACCTGTCTGGCTCTCAGCCTTCAAGTCCCAGCATAGCAGCCCTTGCTATGCATGAGTGCACAGAGGGTGTGCATTTGTCCAAATAAGCAGAAGAAACCAGGACTGACCTGCAGCATTACAGCGTGCAGAGTGCAGCCACCCACTCCTCCCATTGAAGAGAGGTGGGATGTGAGTGAGGAGACCTTGGACATCACCAAGCAGCCATTCCTGTAGAGCTATAGTGTGTGTATAGGAACAATGCCTCAATGTGAAAACCACCATCTGGTCATTCCTAACCATTTTGGTAGTCATGCAAAACAGAGCCTTTTTTTTGTTGTTGTTGTTCTTACTGTCCTCCTTGTTATAAAACAAAAATATATGCTATGTAAGAGGGAGCACGTGTGTGTGTGTGTGTGTGTGCATTGTACACCACTGCTGCTACAAAGCTTTGCAAATTCCACATTTGAAACAAATTGGGTCAGAAAGTGTCCAGGCACCTGTGAATGTAAGAAGAAAAACAAATGTCAGGTCCAAAATCCTAGGCTTATAAAAAAAGGAGCTTAAAGTGGTACAGCAAAGAATTAGGCAGCACAATTCCCCTTGTTCTTCTCCTTTCTCATCTGAAGAGTGCTGGTCTTGCTGGAGAGGGCTATGGCTTGCCATTGCCCTTCCCATACTAGAATCTCAAGCAGAGGTGCCAACAGGAAATGCTCTGGTGGTTCCTAAGTGAGGCGAAGAAGAGAGAGAGAACAGATTATTGGAGAAACAGGGTTAAGAAAATCTTGAGACGTGGCTGGAAATTGCCATGCCAGCAACAGGTCTGCTGCAGGAGCCAAAGCAAACAGTTCTGCTCTCCATGGGTGTAGTGCATGTGTGCAGGCAGGGGCAGCAGGGACTACACTCCTGTGTGTCCTGGCCAGTCACAAGCACTAGCATCCACAACAGCAAAGATGACAAAACACAGGGTTTGTTAGGTAGCCACTTGGTTCTTTTTTGGAGGAAGGGATGTGCCTCTCTGTCAGGCTCAGCTCTTTTGGGCAGCAGCAGCAAGCAATTGAGGGCTCCTCATAGGCAGCCAGAGAGAGCAAGGAAATACTAAAGAGAGACTGAAGTTTGGGTGATGGCAGATGTGCTATAGATCTGCTGTGGATTTGGATGGTGGTATATCATGCTTCCTTCACTCCTCCAGCCCCCAAAGCCATACCTGGGGATGTTTGTGCCTTGGTGCAAGAAGGGAGAACTGGGCAACTGTGCTTGAAATCTGCCCCAGTCATCCAGGGACAATTCCTCCCTTCCAAGATGGAGCATGGGACTTGTGAATGTCCTTTGGAGACTGGCATGCCTCAGCCCAGGAAAAAAATGCCCTGTTTCCTTCAGAGCATTCAGACACCCCAGTTCTTGTGCCTACCTCTCAGGAGGGTCATGTCATTCAATTTCTTAGTAATAACTCCAGATTTCCTGCTGCAACAGGGCTCCTCATGCCCCTAATATAGCCATGAGCTGATGTTGGTCCCAGAAGCCAGGGCTAGGAGCTGCAGCCTCTCCAGCACACTGGCACAAGGGAAAACAGCATTGCTGGCATTGCTCATTCTCAAAGCTGTACATACACCTGGATTTATTGTCACAGGCTTGTTCCAAGCAGGTAGCAGCCTGCAGTGTCTTGCTGTCACAGGCTTGTTCTTAAGTGTTGGATCAAACCTACCACTTTTTTTAGGTTGGAGCTTCTCTTTGATGGACACCTGTTGCTGTTGTAAGGTCTGTGCCAGGTTTTGTCCTCCTGAGTGGTTTTTTTTGTTGCTGTGGGGTCATCTGAGGTACTGGGTTCACACACATCAAAACCCTGTGGTGTTGTGATGGTCAGAAGTTCCAGCATCTCATTGTTTCACATCTTTTTGGGCTTGAAAGAGTTTTGAGAGGATATTTTTTTTTTTGTAGATGACAAGGCACAGAGGCTTATAGTTAAAGGGAAATACATTACTAAATCAAAACAGCTGTTCTTTGAAGCCATCTGCCTATTAGCTAGAGGAAACAGCCACAACCCTGGTGCTGGGATCTGGTCTTGCCTGCAGGACCTGGGTAGATCTGTGCCTTTGTTGTGTGGCTAGGGAAACAGAGCTAAATCCAGTTATTTGCAGACCTGTCTGGGAGAAGAGACAAATACACACTATGCCTGTTCCCTGCAGCAGTGCTGGGAGCTCTACTCCTGGCAATGTCTATACCTAGCAGGGCTGGGGGAGTCATGGGATGCTATGAATATCCTCCTGTTTCTCCTGAACTTGAGCAGACATCACTCAAAGCATCTGTCAAGAGCAGAGCCCAGATGAACATAGGTGACACAGGCAAGGTCAAACACTGTTCCCCATTCTCTTTCTCCCCTCTGCCCTTTGACAGAGATCTTGCAAAGGGTTTTCTTCTGTCTCAGGCCCTCTTCTCTGAAGTTGTTTCTCCTCCTTGCCTCTACTCCGCATTCATGTTTCTGTCTTCCCTGTACCCTCCCAAAAAGCTGCACTCTTGCTTCCTGCTGCCTCTCAGCTGCTTGGGGCCTGGAGGAGACAGGAGTTTGGAATGGGACACCAGTTCCTTGAGCTTGTCAGCGTGATTGTGTTTGATTGGTGGAGATTTAACATTTAGTGTTATAAAAAGAAACAAACAAAATAGATTAAAAAAAATTGTATTTCTTCTACTGGTTTGTAAATATTACAAGAGTTACATGAATTGTCTGGTAATGTCCAAGCAGAGGAACAAAAGACTTAGATTTAATATATGGCCCCGTACTTGCTAGCAGATTTCTAACCGTTTTCAGATGACCAAGAGGAGGGGTGAAGGCAAGTCTTTCTAGAAGAAACTGGACAGGGGAAATGCAGCCACCCCAAGCCACATGAACTCCATGCATGACTGTAGCATGTTGCTTGGAGCATGTGTCTGGTCAGATGGAAATGGAAGCAGAGGCCCATCTCGGACCGGCTGGGAAGGGTGACGTGGGACGCTCCAGCCGACACTCTATCTTGGCAGTTGTGTTCATTTCTGTTTGTTGGCAGCCCTGCAGCTCGCAGGTATGTTGCTCAGTGATGCCCTCCCCTCCACCCCCTTTCCTGCTTTCTTCACCAGTGAAGTTGTGTTGCTCCATGCTAGCACCAAGTGCATGTTAATGTGCCATTCATGAAGATGTCATTGGTGACATGCATTGTGTCGAGAGTTAGTCTTTGTCCGCGCACCTTTCTCACGCCGCTGACTGTTCACCGCTTGAGCAGATCTTTTGTGTACTGCTGCTCACCCCACTTTTGGTCAAAGTATATCCAAGCCCCACCAGCTCTTCTTAGCTCCAGGTGCATCCAGACTATGCCCCCAAATCACCTGTCTGAGCAACCCCAATTTGAAGGTCCAAGCTCACAGCACAGACAAAGTCATCATCAATAGCTACATGGTCTCCAAGCTGAGTGGAAGCTGCACATCTGGAAGGAATCTGGGGGAGCAACAGCAAGTCCTGATGAGTCAAGAGTGTTTGGGGAAGAGGATCTGGGAAGTCAGAGGAGCTACTTTAGAGTCCTTCACAGTGCTGCCATCAGGTGATGTTTCAGCTCAGTCTTTGTGCAGTGCTTTACCACTTCACCCCTCCCTGATGAGGGCACCTGCGGGCACAAGGAAACAGCTCCTCTCCTCCTAACCCCTCTCACACCTCTGCTTCCTCTCCTCCAAGCACACTGACCCACAGTACAAATCATCATGGTGCTTGACATGATGTAGCAACTGACACCAAGGATGGCTAACCAAGACAGTCCTACAGAGGAGATGCTGAGGGATGGGCAGTTCTCTCTCTCTCTCTCTCTCTCTCTTTTCTGATGGTGCATAATCTTACTGCTTCTCTGACTCAAGCGCACAAAACCTCTTGAGTTAGGGATGCTGGGAGAGAACTGTCCCATGGGAAAAACAGAACCTCAGGCAGGAAAGTGATGGAGAAACTGGATGGTGATTTCCAAGATGTGATGCAGGTGGAAAAGGGTAGGGATGAGTGCTGTCCATCACCCATGTGCAGAACTCCCTGGTTCACCAGCAAGGAGACTGTGGTCTCTCAACACTAGTCTTAGAGTGGCTTCATTTCCAGTGGGGTACCCAGAAGGTTTTAAACTGCATGACTCCTGCTGACTAAGAGCTGTGTCACACTATTAAAGCCTCTTTCTCTTTACCTTCTTGTAACCTGCTGGAACAATGTTCAGGCAGCTCCTACAGCCCCCTGTCCCCTCACTCTCCCCTGTTTTGCTTGATGGTTGGCCTCTATTAGGCCAATATGTGGTTATCTGCTTGTTGATTCACCATCACAGGAAAGCAGAAGTCAGCTGAGTGAGGATATGTTGTTGGTGTTGTCCTCTATATCTCTGTGGCGTGGAGTGATGTGTCTGTGAGGCAAGACAGCCAAGGAAGGGCTTGGGAAGAGAAGCAGCTCTCCTAATTAACCCAGGCAGGTGGCAAGCAAAGGTGTCCTTCATTTGTTGCAGGCTCAGGTTAACTGGTGCTACAGTGACTCAGCCTGCCCTGCAAACCTGGCAGAAGTGCCCAGGCAGTGGAGGAGGAAGGGGCAGGGCAAGTCAGGAGGACATGACTGCAGCACAGATGGCAGGGCCACATGCACAGCAGGGCTCTTTGGGCAGCACTGCTGGGGAAGGGGCAGAGATTATGGCTACGTGCCCAAGAAGGGCTGTTTCCAGGTAGGGAAGGACCTTCCTTCCCTGCCTGTGCTCACAGTGCTTCAGGCTCTCAGCCTCCTGGCCCCCCCAGGGTAAGCTGTGATAGGTGTCAGTGAGTGAGCGATGCAGTGTGAGACCACGGTAGCTTTGGCCAAGTGGATGTTTTTGTACATAACATATGGGCCATGGATGGAGACAAGGAGCAAGACCACCTAGGAGCCAGCTAGTGAGGAGAGCATCTCCCAAGTGGGACTGTCCTTCTCGGAAGTGAAGATGTTTGCTCCCCATTTCAGCCACGCACAGGCACACACGCACACCCCTGCCACCTCTACCACACACCCATGCTCCAGTAGTCCTCATGGCTGCCATACAGGCCTTCTCCTTTCCCACATCCTCCATCACACACATAGCCAGACACATGCTCCTCCACTTGCTCCCAGCAATGGCTCTCTCTGCCCACACCACTACATGGTGACCTCCTGAGGAAACCAGGAGGGAGCACTTGTGCATGCAGGAGCACACATGTGTGCCAGGAAAGGGAGGAAGGCAAAGAGCAGGAACCTGCCTCTGCAGTGCCACCATCACCTGCCAGAAGCTTTCAACATTCCCAGCTGGAGCCAAGTTTCATCCTCTAGACCTTGAGAAGGAAGGCCAGTCCCTTCTTCTTCTTGCTACACGGTGGGGTGGTTAGAACTCTCCTCATTAACAGTGTTATATACATATAAATATATATATATATCTATATCTTTATATCTATTTTTCCCCAGCACTGTAGACATGAGCTGAACTTCTCTTTAATGAAACGAGAAAACAGCCATTTTATTTTTTGCCATTGGTTTGGGGTTGTTTTTTTGGGGGGGGGGGAACTAGCTCTGTGAAAGGAAAGTTTCAAAGCTCAAGTGTGTGTGTAAAAGAACCAATCAAAACAAGCAAACAAACAAACAACCCAACAAATGAATGAATAAAACCCAGTGATGGAATAAAAAAAAAAAGAAAAAGAAGCTTTTTATTTTTTTCTTTTCTCAATGTATTTAACTTCTGTTCTCTCGTTTCTGTTTCTTTCCATGTATGAATGCTCTGCTCTTCTGTGATCTTAAAAAAAAAAAAGACAAAAAAAGACAAAAATTAAATAAACGTGAAAAAGACCTCATGTCTCTTCATTTCCTCTCCTTTCCTTGCATACTTTGGGTTTTCTCTTCTCTGACCATGTCTAGTTCAGCCAGAGGACACACACTACCCCTTTCCCTCACTTCTCTTGGCTAGGCAGGGGTATGCAGAGCTGCAAGCAGGGTTTGGGGCTGAGGGTGCTGGGTCATCCCTAGCAGACTGACCCCTGGGGTGCAGTGCCTAGGGGTGAAGGGAGGAGGTTGGCTGTAAATAGGTGTGAATTTCACTAGCATACAGCCTCGTTTCTTAAATTGCATGAAATCAAAACCAGCAAGATCCTGAAAGGAGTGGAGCATGTGCCCTAGGAGGACAGGCTGAGAGAGCTGGGTCTCTGCAGCCTGGACAAGAGGAGACTGAGAGGAGACCTCAGCAATGCTTAGAAATATGTGAAGGGTGAGTGTCAGCAGGAGACAGCCAGGCTCTGCTCCATGGCATCCAATGGTAGGACAAGAGGGAATGGGAGCAAGTTGGACCACAGGAGGTTTAATATTAACATGAAGAGAAACTTCTTTCCAGTGAGGATGATGGAGCACTGGCCCAGGCTGCCCAGGAGGCTGTGTAGTCTCCTTGTCTGGAGCCATTGCAGAGCTGCCTGGACACATTGCTGTGTGAGCTGGTCTAGGTGATCCTGCTCTGGCAGGGAGGTTGTGCTAGATGACCTTTCTAGGTCCCTTCCAACCCCTAACATTCTGTGATTCTGTAAAACCTGCTGTCAGGAGCTCAGTACCAACAGTGTGCTAAGCAGAGGTAGGTCACCAAGCACTAGGTGTAAGCAGAGCTTTGAACACTAGGGTGGCTAGCACTTACCATCCCATTACTACTTGAGAAGCAGTGATGGAACCCTTCTTCTTTGCTGTCATTCTCGAGAGCCAGAAGGGTGCAGGACAGAGCCCCAGGATGAGGTATCAGTGTGCTGCATGGATGTATCCAAAATAGCATGACCAGTAGGAGCAGAGATGTGATCATCCCCTTGTACTCAGCACTGGTGAGGCCACATCTCGAATACTGTGTTCAGTTTAAGGCCCTTCAGTCCAAGAAGGACACAAAGACATTGGAGTGTGTCCAGAGAAGGACAAGGAGGCTAGGGAGGGCTCTGGAGCACAAGTCTGATGAGGAGCAGCTGAGGGCACTGGGTTTGGTTAGTCTGGGGAAGAGGAGGCTCAGGGCAGACCTTAGCTCTCTCTGCAACTCTCTGCAAGGAGGTTGCAGTGAGCTGGGGGTAGGTCTCCTCTCCAGGGTGAACAGTGAGAGGAAATGGATTCAAGTTGCACCAGGGGAGGTTTAGATTAGATATAAGGAGAAATTTCTCTACTGAAACGGTTGTTAAGTCTTGCAATAGGCTGCCCAGGGAGGTGGTGGAGTCACCATCCCTGGAGGGCTGTAAGAAACATTTAGATGCTCTCCTTAGGGCCATGGTTTAGTGGCATGGTGATGACAGGTATGGCTGGACTTGATCTTAGAGATCTCTTCCAACCTTGTTGATTCTGTGATGTGAAGATCAATCCTGAGCTCTATTGGCCAGTTACTGAGGTGGAAACAAGCCACACTTGTGGTGCTGTAGGTGAATGTCACCAGCACTTACCAGGGCTCCACCCCAAAGTCTCCTCTGCACACACATGCAAAAGCTATCCCTGCCTTTTTACCTTAAAACTGAGACTAAAAAGAAGAGAAGCAAAACGCTGACAAGCACAACCTCTCTTCTCATTAACATTTTAAATGGTTATTTTTAATGGTACATTTAACTAACACTAACTTAGCCATGGGAAGAGAATTTGGCTGTTAGCACTTGGCATCTGCTTAACAAACTGAAGCTTTGCATTTGGTGAGGCGTGAGCATTACACCAATAGTACTACGTGCTAACAGCAGCCTCATTAGCATTAATTGCTGCCTTTACTGCTACAAAGAGCTTTCTTGTATCTGTAACAGCAGCTATTAGATGTATCCCAGCCTCACTGGGAAAGGTACAGAGGAAATTATTAGCAGTGCTACAGAGCTACCAGTAAATGAGGATCTAAAGTCTTGGCACTTATCATAACTCAAAACTTCCAGAAAAGTATGGAAAGTGCTGAGATATTCAGGAGACTGTGTTCTTCATCTTTCTTCACTAGATAACTATGTCCAAACAGAGTTATACCAGAATTGGAATTGAGTTTAAGGGTTATGGTGGTCCAAAGCTACAGGAAAATGTGTGTCCATCAAAATATCTCACAATTAATTCAGCCAAGACTGGCTTTTGCTTTCCATTTTCAGAACTGGCTTTAGAGAGAGAAACTGTGATGGGTAAACCACCTGATCAGATTTGCCACATTGTGCACTATTAAGATTATCAGGACTTGTCACTTGTGCCCATCAACAGCTGGAATCCCAAGGCAAGTGTATTTGTCTTAGAGACACCATATTTTGATGCTTGAGGTGCAAGCTTCCCCTGCTGCAGGATGGGGTTCCAGCTGACATGACCCTGGTACCCATCAGCCTAAGCCATCCTGTGTGCTCTGTTAGCTGGGCAGAAACATGTTCATATGCCTGAGGTAAGGAATGGCTATGCAAGCATGGCCTTGGGCTGCTGTCTCCTTGAGGATGATGTAGGGGAAGCATCTCTCTAGGGAGCTGCACCTCTTGGTGTGCTTGAAGGCCCAAGGGCTCAGGAGAAGACATGGAGATTTGTGCTGCTAGCTGCTCCCTGTAGAGAAGGATTCACTTTCTGAGGCACAACTGAGTATCTCTTTGTAAGGAGCTGAGAGCCAGCTCCCTGCTCCAGGTAAACCCTCATCGGCGTGAGGACAAGGACCAAAAGCTCAGAGGGCATTTACAAAGCTGTCCAAAGCCTTCCTTCTCTGCCCTTGTGGCTCACATCTGGGACGGGGCTGTAACACTTGCAAATAAAGGTTTGCAACTGCCCTAAAGTGTTTTCCTGGCCCCGTGCCCCAGGCAGCTGTGTGTCCTCAGGCAGTGGAGCATCCTGAGGCAGCCAGATGAGACTAACAGGAGCTGATTGCAAGTGAGTGACAGCAAAGAGAGCAAACCAAGAGGCACTAAGGAGAGAGACTGAAGAAAGGAGAAAAAAGACAATGGAGGTGCTTTGTGCCTCTAATGATGACTTCAATGTGGCAAATGAGGGAAGCATAGCACCAGAGAGAGAAATGGAAACTAATTTCAAGAGGCACTAAATGAGACAAAATTGCAATGAGATGCTCAGGAGATTAACTTGATAGCAATGAACCTTTATGTCCCAAGGAATCCAGTGCTCCCACACACTCCCTTGCTGGCTGGCTGTACCCTCAGAGCTCTCTCTCCCTTGTCCTTCAGTGATTCCTCCTTGCTCTTCTATCAATACTAGAGCTGTGGAAACATTTATTCAGAGCAGGAGGCTATCCTGCCTCTCCCCTTTTAGAATTAGTAGCTGGAACAAACAGCTTCTGTCTGCAGTGGAGCAGGCAGTCATCACTACTCCTGTGGTCAAAAGCTGATGCTGTGCTTAGCTTCACATGACTGTCTAAGAAACTGAGATGGTCTGATCATGTTTAGGGCCAGGGAGGTTTTGGCTTGGGACACAAGGCCAGCAGCTGTGTAAGATGATTTTTGTTGTGTATCAGAGGGAACAGTCCCCTTCCTCAGCCAGCTGGGCAATTTCACTTAGTGAATTGCTGAACTCTGTCCGTCTCTATCCCCCAAACACTGGCAATATCATTGTGTTCTCCTGCTCTGTCTCAGTGTCGTGGGGTTATTTTCAGTCTTGTGGCTATAAGAGGGTTTTTGTCCTAAGAGATTTAGCTTGCTGAGGGTGGGAAGAGGCACTTGTCATGGAGAGGGAACCTGTGCACTGCTCTGGACATCCTCCTGCACCTGGTGCCCACTCCATGGTCACCTGTGACCAAGGAACAAGGCTTGGCAGTCAGGCCTGGGTCTGTGTGCTCAGACAGCCAAAGTAATACAGCAATTTAGCAGTTGGAAGCTTACAGCACAGGACTCTGCTCTGGCACACCTGCTGTGGCAGCAGTTTTTGTCCAATGCTTACAAACAGTAGGGATTCATACCAGAAATAGAGCAGTACCTGCCTGAAGTCCTTAGTGACACCTGAACTGAGACAGCCCTGACTCATTGCCCTGGCTTTAACTTCACTTCAAAGGGGTGGCACCAGCTTGGTATAAGAGGTTATTTGGTGGCAAATGAGGCATGAGAGGGTTTTGGTTTATCCCATATATGCTCATTACCAATGTCTGTGGCTAACCACAAGAGTAAAAACATGATGGCGTTGTTTGTGCTCACCCAATGGCTCTGCCACCTGAAAACATTACTGGTTGTAGGCACAGGCACCTCCTTTAAGGGTCTGTCCTACTTTGAGCCAGAGCAAGGTGTTCTGTTCCATAGACATCATATTTAGTATAAAACTGAGGGTCAGTCCTTGAAACTTTGACACCAAGCTTGGGCCTAAGGGTCTCTTACATAAGGCATAAGACCCAAGCAAAGCAGGTGCATCATTAGGCTATTTAGCACCTAATTAACCACCAGTACATAAAAGGAGAGGTTTGGGCCTCCACCCCCTCTGAAGGTTGAGCACTTGAGCCCTTTGAGGTGGTAGACTGCTAACTGTCCTGGTGAGGATCAGAAGCCCAGCTCTGCTGCTACAGAACTCTGTCCATTCTTCCTTCCATTTCAGTCAAGAATTCCTTAATCCAGTTCCAGGATCCAGCCTCTGAGTCCGATTCCTGTCTGCTGCTGAGGCTACCTGCTACAGCATCAGTGGTGATGGTGAGATAACTGCCATCAAGGAGGGTTTGGATGTGCTATTGGGTTTGTATATATATTTTATTCTATTGTAATTATTTTCATTAAAGTAGTTTAACTTTTCATTTCCAATCCACAATTTTCCCTCTCTGTCAGTTAATTGCTTTTTTTCCTTCCTGGAGTGGGGAAAAGGGGCTAACAGAGAATATCTGTCACTGGATTAGTGGTTGGCCCAGCCCTAAGCCCTGACAAGGCCAGGCAACCACGCAGTGAAAATCAACATTGATATACTGACCCCGATGAATCTGCTGTGTTGCCTAGTGAACTCTCCTATGTCCAAGTTATCTGTAGTATGGCTAGGCTTTGTGAACNTGCAGACTGTGCCTGTCAAGTTTTCTATAGAACCTACCAAACAGAAGGGATTCACCCATGTCATACAGTGATGGGACTCTGTGCTTGATAGGTGCCACAGAGGCAAAGGACAATTATAATGTGTGGCATCTACTGTGGGGCCTTGAAGTCATACTGACCCATAATGGCACTCCTGCCCTAGAACTTGAACTCCTTGGGCAGCCTGTTTAGATTTGCTGCCCTTCATACAGGAGAGACAGCTCTTGAGAAGGGCTGCCTGGGCTATGAGTGCTCTGTGCATATCCTGTGCCTTCAACAGGACCTCTGACACAGGCCTCACTGGTCCGTCTGATGCTGCTTGCACATCTACATCCCCATGGACAAACCCATCAGAGGCATGGGCAGTGAGACCCTTTTGAGTGGGACAGATTGGCAGGGGCTGGAGTGTGCTGGCAGGGACCAGATTGCTCTAATAATTTCCTCAGAATGAGCAAATTTGCTAAAATCAGTCAATCTCTGGACACTTTATGAGTAGATAAAAGAAGTGTGTCTACATAGGGAAGTGTTTGATGGGTGTTCAGCTCCCTGTTTTTTAGTCTTATTCCCTTGCTTCTCTGTTATTCAAATCTCCTTTCACCTTGACTCCTTGCAGGGTTAGTGTTTGTCTCTTCCATTTCTGTTTCCAGTGCAATGATTTGGTTGAGTAAGCAGAAGCCATTTGGCCCACATGGATTATTTATGAAGATGGGAACCTTTTATCTCAGCTCCTTGGTAACTTTATGGTGGTGTAGAAAGAAGCTGTCTAGAGGCAACTGCTTGTCTTGCAGGAGCTGGAAGACAGGGAAGGAGGTTGAGGTGTTTCTGATAGGAAGGGAGCAGAGAAGGGAGGCAAATTTGGGCTGAACTCACTGTCAACAGTGATCTATCTATTATGCCACCAGAAAACAGGGGGAAAATGATCCCCTTGGGATTCTATAGCTCTTTGCAGAGGTGCTAAGAAAACATCAGTAAAGACTGATCCCATTATTATCATATTTCCCACAAGAAGGGAGGTAGTTTTCAGGACTCAGTGCAGTGAGAACATTGCAGCTCTGCTTGTGATGGGCTGGAAGCTCATCCCTCACTTGCACAAGCAGATGCTTTGCAGTTGCCTGGGAGCTGGCTGTACAGCCTGACTGTGAGTGAGAGCAGAGCTAAAGAGAACAAAGGATTCCTAGTTGAAGCCAGGCTTGGTGGGAGAGATGTTGCATCCTCTGGTGAGGCTGCACACTGTGATTTCTGCAGAAGCAGCCAGTCACACAGATGGAATGGGTCACTGGGGCCTGGTCAGGTGGAAAGAGAAAATGAGTTTCCTTCCTCAGCCTCCACCTTTTCTTAGCCCTGACTTATGTATTTGCTTTCTTTTCCTTGCCTATCTCCTCACATTACCCTCTACTAGTCCAGAAGATGGGACACAGCTGACCAAGTGTTCAGAAAGCAATCTGCAGAGGGACACTCACATGGAGAAGATACATTCTCTGGATCTCACACACAAACATAAGGCTGGCAGCCTGAAATGGTGTCATCCCTTTCCTGTACACACAAGGATGAAGGAAGGCAAATCCATTGCGTGTTGAAAACTGCTCCAGAGCAAAACAAAGAGATCAATAGTAAAGGGCAAGAGCTGAGCTGTTCTGTGAATGGAGAAGCTATTAGAGGTTACTGCAAATAGGATCATAGAATAGCAGTTCAAGTTTCACCTTGCTGTTACTACTAAATTGGAATCCTTCACAGAGTTTAATATAGTTCTCCTAAAAATTTCCTGTAGCTTCTGCTCTTCCCTTCATCCAGCAACAGCTGAACCTGTCAGATTCCAATCTGTCCCACAGCTCATGAAAAAAAAAATACTTTATGGAAAAAGTATTTTATGGGAACATAAAATTAAATGCTGCTCCAGCATCAGTGCCTTCCAGACAGAAAATGGTACAGGAGCTGCCTTTGAGGTGAGCACCCAGAATACAGGAGGAAGGCAGTCTGCCCTCTTCTTTAGCTGTCAGGATGTGCCATGATATTCTCCAGTGGGATGAAAAGAGGACAAAGGCAGGGGCTTATCTGGGAGGCATCTGCAGCCAGTCAAGGAAGCACCATGGGTCTTGAGCCACCATAAAGCAAAGGAGATAGCTCATGCTAAGGTAGAAGCACTGGGTCCCCAGCTTGGCTATCAGAGCCAGCTGAGAGAGAGGACAAGACACAACTCTCAAGATTCCTCTCAGCTGAGTCAATACCCCTGCACCAGGAGCAGGTTCTTGCTTTTCAACCAGCCCCTGAGCTGAGGCTTCCCACAAGGCTTGCTGAGCAAAAGGCAGATTTAATTTTCCCCTCCAGCAATCTCCACAGCAGCAGAAAGCAGGGCTGCTCTGTTTTGAGCAGCACAGGGATGCTTTGCACACACTCTGCATGGCTCCCTGGCTGCCCCATCTCCAAACCCTGCATGCTACTGGGGTGCTTCTGCCCCTGACTCCCCTCTTCAACTGCAGATGCACCTTCAGTCACTGTTTCGGTAGTGCTTTGCCTTACTTCTGCCTAGGTCTCCTAAACTCCTCATTCTCCTTTCCTGTCACAGCAGCTATCGTGTCAGCACGTGGCAAAGGGTGCACAGCTCAGGTGGCTGTCACATTGACAGTGACATTCAAACGTGGATATTAACAAGCATAAGGAGTGACTGAGGCTGCCTGTCTTCATGTGCCAGTGTGGCCTACGCCCCTGTGCAGTGCCAAGGCTCTGTGCAGGGCTCAGCTGGCACAGAGAGGTTACTGATGAGCAGCTGAGCCAGCCACAAAGGTGTTCTGAGTTTATAAAATGTGATGTTATGAGCTTAATACAGATGAACTGACAGAAAGGATCTAGGAGTGCTGGTGGCTAGGAGGATGCCCATGAGGCAGCAATGTGCCCTTGTGGCCAAGAGGCCAATGGCATCCTAGGATGCATGAAGAGGAGCGTGGCCAGCAGANCCTGTGCATTCTTTTCTGTGACTGCAGCAGGCTGACTCAGAAGCACAAGCATGGGAAGGCCAGAGGTAGGAAGCACACTGTGTGGGTGCCTGCTCTCCTGAGGCAGCTCACTTAGCAGAGCATTCACCTACAGAAGCAGCCCTGAGAAGCCTTTTCCCTGCTGGGTGTTTTGTTTACAGAGGCATTCCCCTAGAGATCTTCCCTAGAGATGCTTTTACCCTTGGAAAACAGCTGTCTTGATGGCATGTATTTTTAACAAGGCTTGAAGGTATGTGTTATTCCCATCCTCTTCCCTGCAGAATAAATCCTTGGGAGCAGAGTAGTTATTGAGCTGATCCACGTGGAATCCTGAGAGACAGAGCTGAGTTTTGTACTCTGCCCCAGCCTCTTCTCGTGCCCCTAGGCAAGCAGCAGAGCCCTGCTGAACAACTGGTAGGTAAGTATTGCAAAATGTCTTGAGCATCTAAGCCTTCCCCACCCTCTGTTCTAACAATCATCCCTCCTATGGCACTCCAGGGCTTGCAAGGATAACATTCCTGTAGTACTGACAGCTCCTGGGTACAGCATGATAGAAATCCTGTGATGCTGAGGCTGGCAGAGTTTTGAGGTCTAGAGGGATCACCAGTGATGTGAGACAGTCCTTTACTTCTTGGCATTGCTAACATCAACTCTGAATGGCTAGAACTGGCCAGAGTGCTGCTGGAGCATCTTATTCACTTGTGATGGCAGACAAGGGCCTGTGTGAGCAACAGCCTGTTTGTATGAAGTGTTTTGAATAACTGATGAATTGGGACATGGAAGATCTGCCAAAATGGTTTCTGGCTATTTAAAGTTTCCCTGTAGGAACAGAGAGGAGAAGTCATACCTTCTGTGTGTAAATAACCTGTGCTTGT
Organism: Bucco capensis; assembly: GCA_013396975.1. NCBI lineage: Eukaryota > Metazoa > Chordata > Aves > Piciformes > Bucconidae > Bucco > Bucco capensis. The sequence goes on from VWZO01003061.1 coordinate 139,506, forward strand.
GAGCTTCCCCCTTGCTTCAGATCAAAATGCTGGTTTGATAATATCTCTGTTTCAGGGCTTATCTGGCACCAGAGTTTTAAAGGAAGGGAGACTTCTTGCCATTTGATGGTAAGCACAGTAGAGACAGAAAAGAGTTGCCTGGTTGGGGCTCTGCCATCCCCAAGCTCCACAAGAAAGCAATCAACTAGAGAACTGTGACTTCAATGACCTAAATTGATTCCAATCTGTACAATATTGTGACAGGATCATCCTGTGGGTTTGGCTAGAGCAATGCCATAGGGAAGGAAATGAAGACAGCTGCACTTGTGTGAAGAGTCTAAACTTTGTCAGGATTACAGAAGCAAGTGGGAACTACAGAGGGATGAGGGTGAGCCTGAATCTGTCTTCTCCTTGTGTGAAATCACCCAAGAGGTTGGTTATAGGAGGGATTGTTTGCTGTGTAGCTGATGGAAAGTCTACTGATAGAAAGCGGAGGCATGACCATGATCTTTGCAGATACCCAGAGCATCAGTCTGAAAGATCCTTCAGAAAAGGTCTGATGAGCCATGAATGGAGCTCATTCTTACAGGAGATACACTTTGAAGCCTCAGAGAGTGCCTTCTTCACTTCCCTCAGCAGTGTTTTCTGACTCCTTCAGCTAAACCAAGCAGGTCTTTGGTTCTTCTTTTGCAAATGCCTATCTGCTGAGCATCTTTATGTATCAGGGTGCAACCAGGAAAAGCAAAACTTGATGGTTTCATGCTTCTTCATATTTAAATGCTCGATTTGTGCCTTTTATGCAGAGACAGTTAATTGCCAGACTACAAACCTGGCATGTTTAAACCTCTAATGTCTTGCTTGAAACTGGGATCATTCATGTCTCCATCCTGCATGGAGAGTATATATCAAAAAGGAATAAATAAGCAAGTCTCACCCAGAGCCACTCTTTGTGTCTGCTCTTGCACTGCTGCTGCTTTACAAACTTTTTCTCTCTTCCTGCTTGGAAATAAGTAAGTAAATAACCAGACAAGCCAACAGCTCAGATGTGAGATCTCCAGCTCTTGATGATGAACACTGGAGTTAAAACATGCAGACTCATTCACAGAGCTGCTGTGTGGAGCTGCCTGGGAAGAGCCTGTGGGTGTCAGATGAATGCTTAGTAATTAAGATGATTCTGGGCACATTGATGATCATTTCAGGGAGATGTGGAACATCCTGCAAATAGTTCCACAAATATTTGATTCCCAAGGCACAGGCACGCGTGTGCATGGGAGGGAAGGGGAAGCAGCCTGGCAAGTGTTTTGAGAGGAAGAATAAATAGGTGCTCTTACCTCTGGGATTTTGTTCTGGTTTTTAAGCTAGCAAGGAGAAACCACAGGAATTTGTACATCTAAAATCCTCCTTTCTGTCTCTTGTCAGCCAGAGTGAAGAGCTCATTAGCATGAAGATTTTGCTCTTTTGGTTCATCCAAGTACTAACACAGAGAGAAGACAAGTGGACTTGAGAGCCCCTTGCTGAGCACCTCTTGTCCTTTTTGCTGTGAGAGCACTGGTGCAGGTACAATCTGTTTTCTTAGGGCACTATCCAGGTCCTGCTGTAGTCTATGGAGTCCTTGATAAAAACTTACTTAGGACTTTCAACTTCAGGCTTTAGGAGTGTGGCTGCTGCAAAAGAGGTTTGAATCTGGAGCAGAGAATTGCAACTCTCCCCACCTCCAAAATTTCAGATATTTAGTTCTGGGACTTTAGTGGGGACATATCAATTAGTTAGACTGTTAGAGCCCTGGTTTAGTACTGAACAGGTTTAGAAAATGTTAAACTGGAGTGACAGTAGATAAGAAAATGGAAATTAGTGTGCCTGAGAAGGATCTATTTTATACCATGGTAGGTGTGTCACAAGTCCAGTTGCTCTCATTTTGTGCAAGGTGGGGATGATGCAGATGATGCCCTGACATCCCACCTCACCCTGACCTTTTGGGACATCTCACACAGCAGAGTGCAATGACACTATTTATCACACCCTTTCTCTACTCTTCCCAGCAGGATCCTTGCTGTGTCAGGTACTGCAGGCAGAACATCCAAAAATCCAACGTGTTTCTGCACTGTCTCATTGAAGCTCTGGACTTTCCCTGTATCCTAGCACAGCTCTAGTGCTGAGGCAAGGAGAAAACTAATTGCCTGCAGGCATTTTATATCATCTTGTGTGACTTACAGAGTTCCTGGCCTTGCAGATGATGAAGATGGGCAGGGAGACAGACATGGAGAGTGTGTGTGTGTGTGGCAGGGGGGGAGTAGCCACTCCAGAGAGCACTCTCTGCTTAATTGGTTTCCTTCCTTTCCCACTGTATTAATCACCTCCCTGAGGATGCTGCCCAGGGCTCATTGCAAGTCATTTTGTGGGTCTGGTGAGAGGAACAGGGAGCAGACTGGGAATGGATCACTTCCCAGTAGCCTCTCAGAGCCACAGGTCCCTTTATCTCTCTCCCTGGCTCCACAGCAGCACACGTTCCACCCAGTCCCTCTTTGATGCTCTCTAATGGAGGAGGAGGTGAGCATGAAATGGACTGCTAAAACCTATGAATATTTCAGAGGAAAAAGTCCAGGGACTCCATTAAATCCTCTTCAGTCTCTGCAAATGGAGCTGAGGGGCAGGGGGTGCTGCTTAATGAGAAGCTCCAGCAGCATCCAGGCGAGGGCAGGAATGCATCTCCCAACTTCCAGGCAGGTGTGATCACACCCTGCTTTCCAAAGCCTCCCTTTCCCACCCTCCCTAAAGAGCCACCCAGCACTTCTGCCATCCTCTCCTTCCCCAGACAAGCCCCCAAAACTCTGCTGGCAAATGTGTCTTCTGCTGCCACAGCCTGCCCCTACCTACCCAACACTAACCACTCGGCTTACCCTAGTTGTCCTCAGAGGTTCCTCTTCCCACTATCACACTACCAGCATGCCAGATTGCCCCTTGAGCTGCCCAGCAGGCCTTTGGCTGGTTTTTAACCCAGTGACCTCCTCTAGTAGCCCATCACTTACCTGCATACTGCTCACCAGCATCTCTCCCAGCTCACCTGCCACCTTCACCAAGCTCCCATCCTCATCCCTGCCTCCTCAAGATGGCAACCCCCTCCCTATCAGCAACCAGCTAGAGCAGTGGCAGCTTTCAGAGCTACAGCCAGACAGAGCCTTGACAGCCCCATATGTTTCAGCAGAGACAGTTCCTCCCTCTAATGGGCCCAGAGGAGCACAGCTTTCAAAGGATTCAGGATGGAAGTGACAGGCTGGAAAGCCTTATTAATGGGCTCTCCACCGATGAGGGGCTGGGAGGCAGAGTGCCAACCACCCATCAGCACTGCTGTACCAGCCTTCTCCAGCCACCAGCCTCCTGCCACAGCCTGCCACTGCTGCTCCAGGATGGTGAATGAGCTTTCCTCACCCATCCCAGGGTGACAATGCCCCCAGAGTCTTTGTCTTTACAGTCAGCAGGTGAGGTCTTTTAAGTCTATGCACCCTATCACACTCTCATCTTCCAGCCCTGACTTCCAAACATGCCTTACAGGGTGTGTGCCTGTCCTGAGTGGAGAGGAGCCTGAGGGCAGCAACCCATTGTTGTAAGGTCTCCTGCCTCATTGCTAGTAAGAATTGGTGGGATCAAGAAGCTGAAGTACCAGTGTTCACTCCTTTGCTGAGTGCTGGCATTATCTTTTAGTCTTCAAGCAGCTTCTACAGAAGATCATCACTCACAGAGCTGCTCCTCATGGGTTTCTTCTCTGTGACAGGGCTGCTTCTCATGAACTTCTTCTCCATGGCTTCCAGGAACATTTGTCCTCCACATTCAAAGTCACCAGTGTTCCCGTTACACAGCACCTCCTTAGGCCACCGTTAAAGCTGGCAGCTGCTTAGCTATTACTTTGTTGTTCCTAAATCACTCAGGTTTGCCACAGAATGAAAGAGAGCCATGAAGAAAAGCCTCAGGCTCTGGGCAGACAGAAGGAAGAAGACTCTGCCCTGCAGCACCCACAGAGAAATCATCCCTGTGCTTAAATGTGAGCTGCTGAACAAGCAGGAGTTGAATAAGGCTCATCAAAACTTAAACCACAGACTAACTGCACAGATAAATGGCCAAGGATGGGCACATCCAGTGCAGAGGAGGAAAAATTAACCTTCTCCATTAGATGTTTCCTCCAATGAGAGAAACTTGTTTTCCCTCTCTGGGTGAGGGTCTTGAGGATGGCCACAAATTCTTCAGAAGATGACTGTCTCAAGACAGTAGAGAGACACCTCACCAGCAGCTTTCTGTTCACCCCAATTAACCCTTCCTTGTCATCCAGCCTGTACCAACCTTCCTTTCTCCCACCACAATAATGAGTCTTACCTCTCTCTTGGCTTAGCATCCATCCATTGCTCCCAAAGTGCTAATTACATTTTACTCATAACTTGCTGCTTCAGCTATCATAATTAAGTTAAGCAGGAAGCAATGCCTTTCTACCTATAGCCAGCTTGCAGTTTGGGTTGTTGGCTGTAGCCCAAGCCTGTTTCTGCAGCTATGGCAGCCTGTCTCATCCAAGCTAGCACCTCTCTGCAAACCCTGCCTCTTAGCTACAGAGCCAGCAGTGCTCCTCTGAGAGAAATGGGCTTTTACTTCCTTGTGTCTCTTATTATTCGTGTTCACTGTTCCATGCCGAGCTAAATGGAAATTATTTCCTCTTTAATAAACAGAAGTGGACTACATGGAGAAAAATCATTTCATTTTTAATAAACTCTCCTACTTTGAGTCAGGACAAGGTATTCCATGCCATATAAGTCATATTCAGTCCCTGAAACTGTCACACCAAGCTTGGGCCTTTGGGTCTCTTACATAAAGGCCAAGACCCAAGCAAGGCAGGTGCATAATTGAGCTATTTAGCACCTAATTGACAGCAAATAGCAAAAAAAGGAGAGGTTTAGGCTTCTACCTTTCCTGAAGATTGAGCACCTGAGCTATGTGGGGTGGTGGACTGGTAACTCTCCTGGTGAGGATCAGAAGCCTAGCTTTGCTGCTACAGGACTCTTGTCTGGTTTGCCTTTGATCCTGATCCAAGAATTCCTGAAGCCATTTCCAGGATCCAGCCCCTGAGCCTGTTTCCTGTCTGCTGCTGAGTACTTCTGCTGCAGTATCAGTGGTGATGGTGATGTAGTTGCCATCAAGGGAGTCTGGGTGTGGTATGAGTTTTGTGTAAATTTTTATACATATTTCATTTTCTTATTATTTTCATTCAAGCAGTTTAAGTTTCTATTTCCAATCCGTAAGTGTCTCCCTATCAATTCATTTTTTTCTTTCCTGGAGTGGAGGAAAACAGGATAATAGAGAATATCTATCACTGGATTAGTGGTTAGCTCAATCCTTAACCCTTGACATAAATAAAAGTGATCTTAGGTACAGAAGTGAGTGATTCCTTTGCCAGGTTTTTTGTGCTCATCTTCAGAGAACAGCAGGCCCTGTCAGGCTGGATGCCCAGCAAAGTGCAGAGTTCACCTGGGCAGAGAGGCAGTGTTGGGGTGAGCACCCCAAGTGAGTTGCAGGTCATTTTGTATCATTCAGGCAGTAAGTCTATTTCCAGCTCACAGTGGCTAGAGTTTGACACTGGAAATCACACACAACAAGCTTGCTATGGCTGTTTTCAGCTGACACTTGTGCCAGGGACAAGCATTCAGCCTCCTGTTCTCCTTCTGCTGTGTAGAAGACAAGAGTGCAAGGCAGCCTTGCTACCCTAAAGCAATCATTTACTGGGAGGGAGGTTCTTGGCTGCTCCTTTTACAGGTGTTTTGCCCCACTGAGGCAAAGCCAATGTGCCAGGGCCCAGCCCTGCAATGGAGTGATGTGGCTAATTGGAAACACTTCATTTTGAATGCTAACTATTTGTTTGCACACAAGCTGGAGTCCACGCCTTTTTTGGAGAAGCCATGGGGCAACTGATGATTACATGCAAGAAGACAGACATCTAATTGTGTCATTTTCATTTGGAAATTGGCACTTTGTCCAAAACCCCTGTGAGGTGCCGAGGTCTGCTCTGTTTCCCAGGCAGTTCCTTGGAGCCTCATCAGGAATTTTCCTGGGCCTTTACTGAGCCAGCTGCTGTATTTCAGAGAGGAGTTGCAAGTGATCTCTAAATAGTGGTTGCAAAGCTTCCTGGGATGAATGGATGTGATAAAAATGCTTGATTTCAGCTCTGCTCTTCAGCTGCTGACAGATAGAGCACAGCATTAAGTCAGCAGCCTAGCACAGCTTGGGCAGCAATTGCTGCTCTGTTCATATTTCCTTGCACTTGGCACACAGTTGATAGTGAAGGAAATGAGCTGGTGGGACTTCTTATGCACTGAAATATATATCCCTGTCTCAAAAAAAAAAAATCTGGAGTTTCCCAGTGAACTACTGAAGCTTTAAATCTAATGAGGAATTTGATACACTTGTACAAGATTGCTTAATGTTTAAACAAAGAAAGAATTTCATTTATAACTCACTTTCCCTCAAACATGCTGAGCACTTTACTGAATGGTGTATCCACATCACCATTTCTGCACCCAAGCAGATTCTCTAACTAGGAACAACCCAGGCCCAGCATTTTACCATGGCCATTTTGCAGATATGTGGTGCCAAAGCACAGCTTTCCTTGGTTCAGCTTGGTTTCAGGCCTTTCCTGGGTCAAGAGCATCTGCAGAGATGTCTTATTATATCAGTACCTGGTACTTTTTCACATGGAGAGACTCTATCTTGCACCTGGCCTCTATCTTTTACGTTAATAGATACCTAACAACAGTAAAAAACATACCAGGCCTTTTACTTCACCCTTTCATTTTAACATAGCTTTCTGCCCAGACTGAATAAGTAAAAGGTATTTTTTCCCCAGTAATAGGCCTTGACTGAGAAAGCCAAGGGAGAATGGAATGAGATTTGTCACAAAAGCATTGCAACCCTACAAAAGGAAGAAGCTTTGATTCCAGGAGCAAATAATTGCACACAACTCCACGTAGCTATAAGTGAGAGACTTTATTTGAACCAATTTTTTTTTCAAATACAGACATCTGTATTATTCTCACTTCTTGGGAATGTTTTCTGCTCATTTTTGAAGCTTGCAACCTTAGGACAATATTCAGGACATATGTGTACATTAGATCTCTGCAGATGGACACATTCATAATGCACAAGTACAATGAGTGAGAGACTCTTTCCAGATCCTCACACAAGAGCATCGGAAATGGGCCACTCTAATCCTCAACTTCTGCTCTTATTAGCTTCCAGACACGTCACAGTTCTTGATACTCTCTAGGCTGTAGCCACCTTCTTCAGGCCCCAATTTACTACTGTGTTACTTCAGCTGTATGCCAGTGTAATTCCTCAAAACAAGGCTTAAGTGATGCACAGGGATTTATTTCATTCATTGGGAACAGGCACGAGCAGAAAAACCAAGCTATTGGTTGAACATTTCACCTAGGATTTTTCTTTTGTGAGAGTAGTCTAGGTCTCAGGCTGGGGTATTTTGGTTTTTGGAAGTGACCAGTGGTTCTGGGTGTATAAGACAGGAATCTTGATGGTCAGAGTATACAGGGGACCTGTGGATTGGGCCCCAGTGAAGTGTCCCTCAAAGTTGGACACTTCAGACATGAGCCACTGAGGTCACTAGCAATTCTGGACCTTCACCTCTCTTCCAAGTATTGCTCGACAGAGGAATGTAGTAATAAAGCATTGTAGGTAAGAATGCAGGCTCACACATGACCTGAGATCAACACCCTGAAAAATGGATAGAGGGTAGTGTTTTCAGGACCACCTAAATGACTCATGATCTTCAGTTGTAGTTTGGAAAATGACTGAAGAATTTTAAGCTTGAGACCCCAAATTTGCTGCAGAGAGGTTTTTGGACATCCTTCAGTATCTGGGCCTTCAAAGTCTCTTTGAAAGCCAGTGAAGTGTGTGCTCTCAAGTGCTCATGTCACTTAGGTTATTCTGAAAACTGTACCCTATATACATATGGGTAGAAAAGGGGCAGACTTCACAGGCACAAGTGGCAGTTAGACATGTAACTCCCATTGATTTTTTTTTCCCCCCTCGGGGACCTGGAAAATCCCCCCCTCCCCCCGAGGATTTGACTCCTCCTCTCGCATTACTTTCACACCAGATTAACACCACTGCTTCCAGTGGAGTGACTCCTGAGTTACCCTAGTGTGAGCGAGAGGAGAACCAGTCCTGAGGTGCTCTAAATATCCAGTGAAAGTGCTAATGTGGCAATGCAGAAAAAGCAGGGAATCTGAGCACAGGCCTGGAAGAGGACCCTCACCACCACCATCACCCCTCATGTTGCCAAGCTGCAGGTGACCACTGAATGCACTTCTTAACCATGAGGGGACACAAAAACATCATTCATTCAGACCCTTCCCTCTGCCTCTGCAAACCACAGCCACTCTGTTGCCTTCCTAAGACATCTGTGACAAACACCAGACCTTCAGTACAAAAAGCCTCACATGTTAGTTTGCCATTTGGAGGCCACATACAAAAGGAAATAACTCCCAGGGGGAGTATGATAGGGACTCCCTCTTTCTTATCTTCTTTCCTTTCTTTTCAAACCCTTCTCCTCTGGTTATAGCCATTTCTTTCATGAAGGGTAGCAGGATCCCCAAGCAATGATGGTTGTGTTGTCACTTTCTAGCTAAGGCCTCTCACGGGGCTGCATTAGGATTTGGGATTGGAAAACACTTGGGTCTGAAGGGATCTCAGAAGGATACCCTTCCCCTCCCTTTGGAATGTGGCTCACAGTGGAGCTTCTTGGCTGATGCAATTATTGCAAGGGTTGTGGGGTTTTATATGCTATCAATGCAGACCATCTGTGGATACCACAAGCATCCAAATTTATGTGAATGATATACTGCATTGACAGGGGTGGTATTAGGTTGGGGGTTGTTATATTTTTCCAAGGCTTAGTCTAGATGAGGTGAAATGTCAAGAGCTGGCCTGCAAGCATCCAGTATAGATGTGGATCACTAGCATATCTTACTACAGAGGTATGGAAAGCCTCTTGGATTCCAAATTTCCACAGCACTGTATGTGAGGTCAGGGACCATATTCCCAGCATGAGTCTTACTGACATGGCCTTGCTTCTCCACACATGAACTAACAAGCACAGGCACATCCAGGAAAAGCTATATCCTCCTCAGGGCAAGATTAGATATATAGTCCCTGGGGAATTCATATTGGTTGTTTCATCAGGAGCAGTAGAAAAGCTCCAACTACTCTGCTGGATACTCTTTTCTTCATGCTTTGCTTCTGGGACCTCCTGCCTCTTGTGCTGCTTTCATCTCACTTCATATCCTGCTACAAAAATCATCCCTCCAACACCCTTGTTCTCCTTCCAGTTTCCGTCCCGTGCTACATCCTTTATCCTGGTTCCTTTTAGCCTTTGAAAAATCTGGCTGAAGAGGCAACTCAAGGAAATCCAAATGCTTTTCTCTGCTCTCTTCCTGTACCCTGAAGACAGCCCAGCTTCCTATACAAATCTTGAGTCTTACATGTGAAACCACTGCCTGCTGAAGGCAGGATTTGTCTGCCTGCTCTCTCTCTCACGCTCTCTTTGCCCTGACTCTCTGGCAGGATCAGGACACAGTACAGTAAGAAAGATAGGGGGGTGTGCTTGATTACAGCTAGTAATTTTCAACTGGAACCAAGGGAGAGGAATTAGTATTTAAATTATTTAGGTTTGCAGTTGGTAACCACATACCCAGTTCTCTTTGTGTGTGTGTGTGGAAAACCCAAAACACAAACCCCAACCCTTTGTTCTCGAAGCAACATGGCAAAGTTTGTTCTTACAAAGGATGACAAAACATGCTTGATGCCCCAACCATCAGCCAAGGGGGAGGCAACATGCACAATACAAAGATAAAACATCCCTGGGGAGAGAAAAAAGCTTCAGTTTTTTGAGGAGGGAGGAAGGCCTATGTCCAGGAAGACTTGAGAGGCAGTTTTCTTTATAAAGTTAAAAATAGTAAAGTGGAGGCAAGATGCAAAGTTTGGGGTCTGAAGTCAGAAAAGCAGGAAGACCATGTGGTCTTTGCAGAAACACACAAGAGAGTCCTTTAAGAAAACTCTTGTAAGTGGTCATGACAGGAGATGAGGCTCAACAAAAACCATGCTCTCTCCTTCCTGCCTCCTCCCAAACACCTCTCCCACAAATCCTGAGAGCTGAACCTCAGTTCTCTTGACTTGGTGCTAGAGACACGGGGCATCTGCAACATCCGAGCTGGGCTGGGCACCTTGTGTGCTACAAACAGCAAACATACTCTATACATCTCTCCTCCCCGTGTCAGCCCCCCCGTGTCTGTCAGAGCACTCTCCCTCCCCAAACACCATCTACCCCTCCTGCCACTTCCATGGCAGGAGAGGGCAGGGTGCTGAGACCTGACATACTGTCCAAGCAATGCCTTGATGTCCGCGCTACATTTGCTGAATTGAGGTCAGGCTGGAAGGTGTCTCAGGGTTTACCACCCATCATGACATGGGAAAGATTAGCATATATATCGTTTATGAAGTATGACACAATACCTATCTGTCAGTCAGCCCATCTTTCTACCTATTGAGTCTGTCTAATCTACTTTAGCTAGCTATGTTTCACTATCTCTATCAATCATCTATTGCTCCATATTAGCTAATTTCTTACTGTCTCTCTCTCATATTTTTTTCACTCTAATCTTTCTTACTCTAGCTATTACTCCCCTCTCTCTCCCTATCATCCATCTCTCCACTCAAAAATCTTTCCCCCTTTTCCTCTCTCTAATCCCTGTTTTTAAAAATCTCTCTCCAGTCTCTCTCCCACTCTCTCTTTCCCTCTCTTTTTTAAAATCCTCCTATTCTCTCTCTCTCTCTCTCTTATTTCTACACAGTGCCAGGAAGCACATGGAAATGAGTCCTGATGCCTTTTGATGGCACTTCCAGTGAGTGATTTACGTTCAAACCGATCATCTGTGAGGAGACACCGTTCATCTTTTCTCCCTATTTCCAACAATGAGATGGAGGAGAACAAAGAACTAGGACAGGGAGGGCCCTCTGAAGGCCACAGGGCTGCCACTCCAAGCATCAGCCACCAAGGGCCATTAGGGCTGTCAGCAGACTCATCCTTTTGGTGTTACTGCTGTGAGGTCAATTTAATTGCGGCCCTGCAGCATCGTATGGCAACCCTGCAGGGTATGCTGGCTGTCACTGCCAATGAGGCCAGCAAGCCATGCACAAGGTGGTGGGAAAGCACATGACAATAATCAGGGCAGTGAAAGAGCAATAAAAGCCTAGTTATTACTCAATACATTTTAACTGTTCACTCTTACAGCTCATAAAAAGAGGAGCAGACTCCAACAAGTCTTCAGGCTCAGGGCTGGCCATCAGTCAGTCTTCCATCAGGGCATGCAGTTGGGAGTGCACCAGGGAACATCCCACACCCTGTGGAAAGCAGTAGTGGAGATTGATGAGGTGGTGCTCTGCCCACAGTTCCAAGCCTGCCCATCTGCCTATTTATTTAATGCATTGGCCCCATTTATGTTGCCAAACAGAACATTTTTGGAGGGCCACACTATGCTACTCAATGACTTCTCCAACTCCAATCCGATGGTGTGAGCACCACCCCACTGCTTGGAAGAGCTCAGACCCCAATATCCTGTTCCCTCATGGACCTTGCTGCACCCCTCACAGCAGGAGTCAAATCTTCAGTGTGGACCAAAGCTGGTCCTTCTGCTGGCTCATCTCTACATGGTCACCATACTTCTCCAAAGCAGGGCTTAGAGATCTCCTAGAGGGCCTTTCTTCCCTAAAACTGATTTTGCTCACACTTCACTAAAAATCCAACACCTCGCTCAAAATCCAAGCCTGCTTCCCTTAAAAATCCTCTCATCAGTGCCAAGGAGAGAGGTCAATCACTGACCAGGGGCCGAGCAGCACAACAGTGGGACCAGGCCCACCAAAGACCGCAGGTACAGCAGCATAGAAATGCGACACGGTGATATTAATGATCATTATTCTCATTTATTATAATTATTGTTCAGTTTGAAAAAGGAGCCTGGAGCCAAGTAGTACGCTAATTGGCACATTTTTGTTGTTGTTGCTTTAGTTCTGAAAACAAACTAGGTTTTAATATTCATTTGTTTGTTGGGTTTGGTCTTTTTGTTGTTGTTTTTCTTTCGTTCATTCCATCAGATTGAAAAAGGAAGAAAAGGAATATTTTTTTTGTTTGTTTGTTTTCTTTCCCCCTCTTTTGTTTGAATTCACTCAGTAAGTTTGGACTCCTCAGATGAACGTAACATTGCACACACACACACACACACTTGGAGAAGAGAGAGAGGAGAGAGGGGGGAGAGAGGGAGAGAGAGAGGAGAGAGAGGAGAGAGCGCGCGCTCGCGGTGGGCAGACAGACACACGCACGCGCCAGCTCAAAGAACTCTGATACAGTGCAAGAATTTTCCCAAAATGATTGGATCATCATTACCAAAAAACTCGCCATAACAACACCAAGAAACAAAGAAATGTTTAAGCCACACTGTTTGACTGGGATTTTTCCTGCTTTTTTTTTTTGCCTTTTTTTTTTTTTTTTTTTTTTTTTTTTTAATGTTTGCCGCCTAGCGAGAANTCTTTTTCTTTAAATGTTTGCCACACAGAGAGAAAAAAGGTTCAAGTGGGAATGGGAGAGGGATGGACAGGCTCACAGATGCGAGCAGGACTAGGGGGGAGATGGAGATTGGGGTGGGAAGGAAGGATAGAGGATAGGGGGAGGGAGGGAGGGGCAGTGGGGAGTCATTTCTTAATGTTCAGGCATTTTCTTGGTCCGCCTTGCTCTCTTCTTCTTTCACCTCTTCCTGCTGGGCACTTTCAGTAGGTTTGGTTTCTTCTACAGCATCTAGTGGGGGAAGAGATGGTCCAGGGTTAGTCAGCCATGAGCTAGAGTATCCTGCACATGCACACAGCCATTACATGATGGCCAAAGTGACCCAAGTCTCAAAGTCCCTGGCATTTCTGCAGCATAGGAAGAATATGCCAGGGTTCAGGCCAGCTGGCAACTGTGTAGCTCTCACAAAACATATCCAGCCCCACCAGAAAATATGTGCAACTGGAAAGGAGCTCAATTGATGTGTCAGGCAACCACCATTCATTTCATCAGGTGTTCTGATTAGGTTCCTGGCTTACCAGCTGGATCACAAACCCTTTTCCTGAAACCACTGACTGTGCCTACCACTGTTGAATTGTTGTCCCTCTAATTATCACTATGGATCCTCCCAGCCAAAACTTAAAGAGGTCATGAAGAGAAAACTGTACACACCCTTGAAGCCTGCAAGACCCAGAGGGATATAAGTGATAACCTGTAACACAGACTTCTCTGACACTGAGCAGAGATCTAGAGAGATGTCTCTAGCCTTCAAGAGTGGGAGCCTTCATCCAGGATGTTGTCACATCTCTCCAGTTTTCTGGGCTCTTCTTGTGAAGGCAAAGCTGCCCCAGGGGGAAGCAACAAGCGCAACTGTCAGTCAGACACCTTGTTCACATGAGAAGTTAAAATGAAGGATAGGAGCCCACAAAAATGAACCAGACAGCAGATCAGAACTGAGGGGAAGGCAGAGGCAGCCAGGAAAGAGAGGGCAAAGGAAAGGGATGCTTCTTCAGCTGGAGTGATCTTACGGGTGGGTTCATCTAGCCTGAGCTGCTGTGCCCCTTTCACTGCAGCAAGACAGATTTAATTGCCTCTAAGTTCCTGCTGACCAGCTCTCATCTTCTTTAGCTGTACATGCTGTACACTAACATGCTCCCAAGCCTCTCAGAAACCCTGCTGAGGTCTGTGCACCTTGTGGATTGCTTTTCACAGGAGAAGGTGATGATTCACCCAGGGCTGCAAGGTAGAATAATGCATAAGGGTCTTGATGCGCTGTAGTGGTTGGTTTGCTCCATTGCCATCTCCACCCATTCCTCACTGACTCCCCTTCCCAGACAGTACAGATTACAGTACACCAGCAAATCAATTGGGCCAGGAACTGCCCTCTGGCCCTGAGGTCAGCTAATACCACACAGCTCATGTCCAGATGGCTAAACTCTTCTCACTCTCCAGGATGGAGTGGCTGTGTCTGGGAGCTGGCTTGGGCAAAGCTAGTTGGGGTATTCAACAAGTCACACCGTGGCTCATGCTATCAGCTTAACAATGCAGACAATCCCATGCTAATGTGTAGTTTGTGAGGATCAGCACCCTCATAACTATTACTGAGAATGCTAGTTAGGATGGAAACTTTCCTTTCTAGCACTGGGTTTGCATTTTGGGCTGGTCCATTCGATACCATCAGATGGCAGACTTGTATTTGCTTCCAACTCTGGCAGTAGGTGCTGCATTTCTGCCTTCCTCTCCCCCTCAGCTCTTTAGCTTTTCAACATGTTCCTAGGCACCACTTCCATACGGATCACCTTTAAGTTGTGTGTGATTTCTTATCTCCTGAACCATCTGCATTAAAGGCTCTGCTTTGGAACATTTGAATACTTTTAGTAAACTAGGTTGATTTTTCAAAAGAAAAAAGCCTGTAGGTACATCCCCATGGCCTGAGCCCCAGCACCTGCAAATCCCTTGTCAGCATAAACATCTGTTCTGTGGACTTTCTTTCCCTTGATACTGAACAGCTATAAAGAATGTTACTCAAAGATTCTTCCTATACATGGTGCAGCCAGGAACCAAAGGGAAAAGAGGCTACTGATTAAAATAGGATGCCAGTAGATTTGCTAGGCAAAGCAGGCCAACATACCCTATTTTTGTTAATTCTCCTGAATGCTTGATCACTCTATTGGTGAAGGAGAGAAGTCCTTTTAATCTTGCTCTTCAAGGTGTGCATAGAAGGAGGCATGTTGAACAATGGAGCTGAGAGTAGAACCTCAATGCATGCCCATCTACCCCTGTATTTGAGCAAAAAGACTATCATTAGCCAGCAGCAAAGCAATGCTTTGCTGTAAGGCTCTGATAGAACCTAGGAAGGCAGATTTTCTGGTTTTTCTACACACAAATGCAAGATGAATGAAAAAGCACCAAAGAATAGGCAATGTGGTTTCAAGAGCACAAGCCCTGACACTGTATTTCATTATGTTGAAAACTTTTTGTCTTCCTACTGCAAATATGCACAGATTTTAGCTGACACTTCACCACATATTTAAGTCACTAGAGAGGAATCATACGCATCAAATGCTGGACACATGGCAAATCAGAGCAAGTTTTCATGACTGTGGATGTCCCAAGTATGCACAAGAGGCCTAGCTTTTTGAATGGGAATTATCAGAGAACATTCAGCCAGCCACTCTCCCTCTTTTATCTTGCATGATGCTGCAGCACTGCTACACCCTGTTAAGTTATATCTTATTTCCTAGCAGCTTTAGCAGCATTTCATTGATCTTTGGGATGAGGGAAAAGAAGCATGGTGCTATTGAGACAGTGATGAACTTTAGCAAGAAGTAATATCACAAATGATTAAAAAAAAATATCAGCCCAAACTCCAAAGTGGCACTGCTAAAGCACAGCAGTGAAAAGAAGAGGATCCTCTCTGTGCAATGGGAACAATGCAGCACTACTCTACTGGCATCAGGGCAGTTTCTGATTCATGAGGGGAGGTGAGAATTTATCTGCTTGACCATTCACTAGTTTGTTTGATGCAGGCTATTGCTGCAGTGTGCTTTCTGGGGTTTTCTCCAGCCTAGTTTTCAGTTTCCCAGCAAAGAAGGACAAGGCATCCCAGTGAAGATCAGTAGATAGCTATCCTGGGGATTCAATATATCAGAAAGGATATTTCTGACATTGCTTTTCACCCAATACTAGTCCTGATTTCTCACTCCCTTAAACTCTGGGCTGTCCCACCTGTTGGTTTGTAGGGGACAGTTATAGCTCTACAGACAGTACTGCACAGCCTTAGCATTTCACATTCATTTGCACTATGCTGGAATAGGTGTATAAGGTGATAAAAGAGAGAATTTATGGCATTTAGGCAAAATGTCCTGTCCCCTGCCTGAGGTAAAAAACAAGCATTTCATCCTGGGTTGCCAAATTTCCACCTGTCTAACCCTGCCTCCCTTCTGAACATGCCAGCACAGAGATCTCCTCCTGCAACATCATCAGAGTTCCCTGTGTCCAGTTGCAAGGAAGAGAATAAGCAGGTAGCAGCAAGTTATTTCTTAACCTGGACCTGGACTGGGGCAGCACTGAAGAGCTCATGAAATGGGAAAGTTGAAGTGGGAGTGGGTAGACATCTCACCTAAATCCAGACATCTACACAGAGACATCTCCAGCTGATCTTCTCACCCTCTGCTCCCCTTTTAATTAGTAGAAATAAACATGACATTTCTAGGGCTCTATTAACTTGACCTATTTAGATGCCTGTTTGGGCAGGAGGAGTTGCAGCCTGGGAACATCTACACCTTTAGCAAGCCAAAGTGAAGTCATCCACATTTGTCCTAGAGCATTCCAGCAAAAAGAAGAGCCTAAACTCACAAAATGAGAGCACAGCATGTGCATGCATGGAAGAAAGAGATCAGGAAGGGAAGTTCAGATGTGCTATGAAGCAAAAGAAGATGGGGAGGGACCAAAAAAGAATCTATCCTGAAGGATAAATCAGGAATGTTAGGTCAAAAGCTTAAAAACAACCAACCAATGCACATCAGTCATCACTTGCACTGCTCCTGGTTATTCCAGTCCTGTGGTCCCCTCCCAGACATGGAGAAAACTAAGCTGTGACTGCAGAACTGTTTAAGCGATTGAACTGTGTGCTGGGAGAGGCTAAAGTGCATTTGCTTCCCAGCTGAAGGGCCTGTGGCTTGCTTCATACCTGCAGCTCCAACTAGTACCTACTAAGAAACTGCCTTGCCCATGGAAGAGAAACAACATGGAAGTGAACTCCAGATCCTTGCTACAGCCTAGGGGATGAGATGATGGAGAGCAGCCCTGCAGAAAAGGCCTTGGGGTGCTGGTGGCTGAGAAGCTGGCCATGAGCAAACAGTGCACGCTGGCAGCCCAGAAGCACAATGGCATCCTGGGCTGCAGCAAGAGAAGCGTGGCCAGCAGAGCCAGAGAGGTGATTCTGCCACTGCACTCTGCTCTGCTCACACCTCCTCTGCAATACTGGGTCCAGTTCTGGAGCCCTCAACACAGAAAGGACATGGAGCTGATGGAGCAGGTGCAGAGGAGGCCACGAGAATGCTCAGGGGCTGGAACACCTCTGCTCTGAGGACAGGCTGAGGGAGCTGGGATTGTTCAGCCTGGAGAAGAGAAGGCTTCAGGGGAACTACTAGTGACCTTCCAGGACCTAAAGGGAACTTCCAAGAAGGCTGCAGAGGGCCTGTTTGCAAAGGCCTGCAGTGAAAGGACAAGGGGCAATGGTTTTAAGTTGGAGATGAGGAGATTTAAATGGACATTAGGAAGAAGTTCCTCACCACAAGGGTAGTGGAACACTGGCCCAGGTTGCCCAGGGAGGTGGTTGAGTTCCCATCCCTGGAGGCATTCCAGGTGAGGCTTGCCAGGACTCTGGGCAAGCTGCTCTAGTTGGGGATGTCCCTGGCCACTGCAGGGGGGTTGGACTAGATGAGCTCCAGAGGTCCCTTCCAACCCAAACCCTTCTAGGATTCTATGAAATAGGGTCTTAGAGAGCTCCTGTACCCTCAGCACTCCATTTATATTCTGGAAAGGATAAGAGTCATGTCTGTGAACTCTGCTGGAGAGCAAATGCCTTGAACATATGCAAGTGTGGTTGCTGTAAAGCCAAAGCAGGCATGGAAGCAGCAGTTTTGCTGGATGCTGGTACTTCCAGCTGCCTTTGCCTATGTTGTGTTCTAATGGCTGAGCATGCAGGCTCCTCTCCAAGTCTCTCCACTGCCCTACATTAGTGAAATTAGGTTGAGTGGATTTCTGGGTAAAACAGTGTCTCTTGGGACCTGCCCAGCTCCCATCTGACTTGCCAAGATTAATTAAATCAGAGCAGAATCAGCTTATGACCATAGTAGCAGCAACCTCTCTGCTGATCATTTCTTTTGTGGCTGGTGGCTTGGGGTTTGTTTTCCTTTTTGTGTCTGTTCCATTACAGATCTTGAAATTACTACAGCTGATGCCAAGAGAAGAGAAATTGCACAAACACTCTGGGATTCTACTACAGATGCAGAGACTTTGCTTTTGCTGCTTTCCCACTGTTTGCATAATTATTGCTAATATTCACTGTGCAGATACAACTCTCCCATGCCTTCATGCTCCTCAAGAATTGCCCAGGCTCCTCAGCCACTGCTCTTTCTCTAGCATTTGTCGTGCTCATGCCATTCTCCCTCTATTCTCTGCCAACCACAGCTTGGTTGGAGATTGAACAGGAAACTTCTGTCTCGTCTGGTCTCTTCTTTGCTCCCAAATATTAATCTGGGGTTTCCTGCCCTGTTATAAGCAGACCTTGTCTGCCCCAGAGATGACTGTTTAGAGACAGGTTTTTTTGGGGGGGGGGATAAAGAGCTCTGGAAGACTCCATTTAAAAACCCTGACCTCGGCTTCTCCTAGTTTAAATGACATTTGGATCTAGACTTGGATCCAGGCTTCACAGCTTGATTCATCTGTCCCAATCCATCTGTCCTCCTAGCCAGCCAGAAGCTGATTCCAGGCAGAAGGTGGTAGGCCTGAGACTGCTGAAACAAGACACACTTCAAGTTCAGATCTGTTGCTTATACAGTTCTCTTCCTGATCCAAGATAGCCCATTGCAGTCAGCTCTAGGATGTGTCATAGGCAGTGCTAACATCCTACATCCTCCCTACTCACTGCTTCCAAAAACTGGCAGGCTGAGGCTGGCCTAGCAAAACACTGAGAAATGAAGGAATTAGTTCTTTCAGGTGAGTGACTCTGTGTGGTCTAGGGGATTGACTTGCCCTAAAACCTCTGGTGAATCCCTCACTCTTTACAGATGGACCCAGAATACCATCTGGTTCTTGGGAGCCCTGGTGGGCACATAGCACCTGGGAGATCAGCACATCCTTGGTAAACCCTGCAAGAAGGTTGTGGGGAGGGATGTCCTCACTGAAAGCAGAAGAGAGGAGGTCCAGGGAAGTTGCCCAGTAACTACTGGAAAGAAGTATGTAAAGAAGCCTGTTATGGTTAAAATAAAAAGGTGAATAGAGTCACAATACATGGTAGTTTGGACCTTATATTCCTGGACTGCCTCAGATTTGTTTCAGCACCAGGTATGCCAACCTCAGCTGCACTAGCAGAGAGAATAAACAACCAACAACCCCAAAACTTCTGCCAGTCCCATGGCTGATGACTTTGGTCCAAGCTTGGATAGCTGTCTCTTTTTCAGATCCTCCTAAATCCTCAGAGTAAGCCCCAGTTCTATCACCCCACCTGCCTTTGCACTTTGTCAGACTGAAGAGGCAGTGGCTTAAGGATTTCCACTCCCTCTCCTCCTGCCTTGAGCCTTTCTTCCCTCCCAGCATCAATCACAGCCTGCATCAGCATCCCTGTGTGCAGCAGATAGGAAGGGAGAGAGTGCTGGGAGAGCAGCTCAGGGTGCACCGTGGTGGGGAGAGGGTGCTGAGGGGAGTCAGGCTCACAGCTCCAGTGTAAAGCATCTTTCACAGTGTCTAGACACCAGCTGCTGAGTTGCCATGGAAACTCTCCAACTTTGGCTGATGGGAGGGAGCACTGAGGTCTCTAGAGAAATGGGAGTGGTAGAGGAAGAGGGTGGAGAGACAAAAGGGAAGATGTTCCTTGTGAATGTGAGGTGTTAACCCTGTTACATCTACATTAGCAAGTATTTTTTGCTTCCTGGAGAATGGGAAAGCAGCAGTTTTCCTTCTTTCTTCCACTGCTGTTACCTTCCCAGGCCCATGGATGCAGCCAGGCCTGAAGGTTGACACAGATTACATGCCAACTGCTGGCTGGTGGCTTATTTCTATTACTAGCACTTTTAGCCCAAATTATAATTGGGCAATTGCAGTCCAGCTAGGGTTGAAAGAAGCCTACCAGAGTGGTTAGGTTTTCAGGCAGTAAGATCTTTAACAGTCTCTCTCAGAGCTGATCAGATTCCCAAACAGTTGTTCAGCTGCCCTGCTGGAGAAGAAAGGTTTCCTTCAGGAGAGGTTCCAAGCTACTAGCCCCTCTCCAGAGTCAAAGATGCCTCTGCAGACACTCAGATCACAGTTCTTCAATATCCACTGCTTGACTTTCCAGCAAGGCAGTGCACTGCTCCTTTTAAAGACAATATCCAGATTGTACCAGATAAAACAGAATATCTAGATCATACATTTATGATGAACCTAGACCTCTGTGAATGTCAAGAGCTGTCTCCATTGCAACCTTGCCAAATTACTACAGGCAACCAGTAATGTAAGTTTTATTTGGCCTTCATCACCAGAACAATGATCTAACTCATAATCATGGAAGCATTTTATCCCTGTGGCTTCCCAGTGAAGAAAGCAAAGTCTTTTATCATATTTTAGAGTGAGCAAAGCATGAAGAACTGGGCTGTGGTCAGGTAGCCTATAGTGAACCCAGAAGGCTGAGTTGCCTTGGCTTTTCATTCCAGCATCTCAAGGAGCCACTCTGCACACAGCAGCACCTTCAGAGGTGTCATGCCTTGGTCCTGTGATTACTGAGATTCCACAAAGTCCTGATTTCAGGCTAAAACTGGTGGTGTAGCAATCTCAGCAATACCCTCCAACCACCCCAGAAAGGCATTCATTACCTCACCTGAGGAAAACCTAACAATAAATAACCCACAAGTTGTGCTTTACTCTCCTCCTCCTTGGCCCTGTTGGTTTCACATAGGTCCTGCAGAGTAGAAAGGCTAGGGTTTTTAATTCCTTAAATACCTTGCCATTCAAACAGCTTGAATATAGGGATTTTTACTTGTTTCCAGCTGTGGAATGTAAGAGTTGGCAGCTGCTCTTGGCATACACATTGGAAAACAGGATGTGCCCATCTCATTCTTTTGTGTCACCCAACTTTTCCCCCTTGCTAGCTCAAGGTCTGGAGGATGGTTTAGAAACAGAGGGCATGGGTGAGGACAGAACCACAGAATGTTAGGGGTTGGAAGGGACATCTGAAGATCATCTAGTCCAACCCCCCTGCAAAAGCAGGATAAAAAGGTCTTGATAACACACATATTTAATCTTTAGTCTCTTCAGAGTGGCTGTCCTGTGAGATCATAGGAGAGAAAGCAGAGGAAATGTAAGAAGAAATGAAAATACCCTGAGAAGATCATGGCCAAGTGAGCAAAATGAAGCCTTATTGAAGCGATTCTTGTACAGCCAGGACATTTCTAGAATAGTAATTAATTTAGGAAGTGAAGCTTACAGCACTTTGGGGATGGAGGTTTGGGTTTGGAGAGGCCTGGTACATGCACAGAGAATAGCACAATAAGTGACAGAAGTTTGATAGACAGATCAGAGCCTCCAAGGTCTGCCCATCTCACAGCTCCACAGATGAACCTGGCAGTCCTGGTAGGATCAGTAGGGGGATAAAAATGAACCCAAAACCATGGCAGACTGCTGGCATTCATGCACTGCTGAGCCTGAAATAAATAGGATTAAGGAGAGGAAGGAAACATGCAGAGTGCTAGAGCCTTTGGGTTCTCCATTTAGGGCCCACCTCACCATACAGAACTGGCTGTGAGGCTGCACTCCTCTCCTGTTCTAGTAAAGCTGGCCAGGGAGAAGAGGCCAGAAGAGGAAATCTTCCATAATTGCAGCAAAAAAGGTCTAGAAATTCCTTCAGTGCATCCAGAATTAATTCACTGCTCCTCCCCTCATACTCCTCCCCCTTCTGCTGGCAGTGGCAGGGAAACAAATTGCTGCAGTGCTTACTACAAACCATTCTGCCACCTCCCTTCCCCCAGCCCCAAAGACATGTGCCATTCATAAGCTGCCTGACTGCTGGTCCCCATTATTAAAGCCTAGAAGGCTGATAAATTGAGGATTCATGGAGCCTGCAAGCCTCCACCAAGCAGATTGCCATGGAAACCAGAGGCAGCCTCCATCTCCAGCAGAAATGATATTGATCTAGCTGAAGGCAGGGAATTGCAATCAAGGAGAGGATATG
Organism: Bucco capensis; assembly: GCA_013396975.1. Lineage (NCBI taxonomy): Eukaryota > Metazoa > Chordata > Aves > Piciformes > Bucconidae > Bucco > Bucco capensis. Next base: position 161,555 of record VWZO01003061.1, read on the forward strand.
AAATGTCTCTTTTTCTTGTCTTTGCCACCCTCCCGTTTTGTGTTTAAACGAAGGAGAAATTTCATTTAGAGCTCATTAGTTTGTTTCTGTCCATCATCACACACCAAGGCTCTGCAAATGGGATGCTAAAATGAATTAAGTGCCTCTTCTCAGGCCTCTTGCACAGCCATCTTGCTGAGAACTGTCCCCAGTGGTAGCAACATCAGCTCACTGCATCAAAGATATTGCCAATACTTCCCACACACTCAGTTTGTGGGATCCCAACATTGGATCCCAATGTGTTCTGTGCAGAAAAGGCACTGAAACAACCACTGCTCTCTAGGAGGTACTTCAAGCTTCATGCTCTATCCACTGAAGTTCTTAGGAGCCTTTGCTTTTCATTTCACCAGGAGGAGATTGTCACACTCCTTAGGATAGCTCAGCTATAGGAAGAGGCATTCTGAACAATAAGTGCTCATGGGCAAATCCTCACTTGGAGGCAAAGCAGAGTGACATTGCTAGTGCAGAGCAACCCTCCTCCTCTGCCCCAAATGCCCTATCTGGGACTGTTTAGTCACAGCCCTCCATAGATGGAAAGATCAGGAGGCACAGCCAGATCCTCCTTGGTCTGTCACCTCATTCCTTGGGTGTCCAGGAGAAAGGATAAAGGTTAGAAGGTGAAAAGCCACAGCTTGACTTAAGGTGGGAGGCCAGACTGCATAGTCATTTGTTCCACCCCAAGAAATCTCTCTGACAAGAAGTGTGGTGATGCTTGCCCAGTAAGGGCTCAGCCCTAGGAGAAAAGAGGGTGTAGGTTCCCTGAGCCTGGTGCTGGCTCTTTGCAGAGAGCTGAGCTGCACAGTGGCAAGGAAGAAAGAAGCTGCCTGGAAAACCCTTCACGAGCACTTGCATTGCTAGTGGCAGTCTTCCCTATCAAGGTGGCAGCAGCTAGCATCAATAATTCTGATTTTAATTCCCATCTGGGATTTCTTGATCTGTTTTATTGTTTCTTTGAGCTATTTTAAACCCAACATCATTTGAGAGGATCTTCCCAGCCTCTGAACTTCCTGAGCACTACACCAAGCAAACTGGTGCAGCTGTCCCACAGTAGCCATCTCAGTTTAATTGGCTTTTCACAACAACAATTCAATCAAGCAAGTAATGAATTCAGCCTTGACATGAGTGCAGCCAGTGGGACAGCTGCAAGTGCTGGGGACACCTCAGAGGGACATTGCAAGGCAGCCCCACACCCCATGCATAGCTGGCCTAAAACAGCAGTTATGTCCAAGCTGGCAGTAGCAAAGTCAAAGCTCGTCCTCAGTATTTGCTACTATGGTGGAAAAAAGTACTTTTACAGGGTGCTAAGACATCACCAGCCTACTAGCTAAAACTACTGAGCAGTGACAAGGCACCTCTCCCTCATCAAAGGACCTTCCAGCCCTGCTGTGGCTGTCCCCTTGCTAACACTGCCAGTCCAAGGTGGCCCTGCCTCAGCTGCAGGGCCAAGGAGTAGCCACTCCTTCACTCCCTCATGTGTAGCCAAAGTCACAGAATCATTAAGGTTGAAAGAGACCTCTAAGATCATCAAGTCCAGCCATACCTGTCACTAGACATACCACTAAACCTAAGCATGAAATCCAGCTCTGCATAGGTTCACAGAGTTTCTGAGATTTTTGGTCAAGGTGGAGCAGCCCCATCCATTTGACAACTTTATCTGAGGCATGAACCCATCTTTGAAATTGCATGGAGGTGTAAGAAGTGGCATCCCACCCTTTCATGTTCCTGTTGTCTCCCCTGGCCCTCTGCCTGATTTTGTTTGCTGTGAAGGTCCTTGGCTGGGGTCTTGCCTCCTGGCCACAGAGCACCATTGTGAGCTATCCACGTGAATGAACACATCTCTCTTCCTCTCCTGCTGGAGCTGTTCCACTTCCATAAATCATCAAATATTCATTGGGCCAGAGGAAAACACTGACTCTGTGGACTGGCAGTGAGGGCACTCATCTGGAATCAGGGAGACCAAACTCCTCATCTTGGCTCCAGCAAATAATAAATAATGGATATAAAATGGAACAGCTTCAGCAGGAGGGATCAGGGGGAAACTTAATTCAGCAGCCAATGGCTTTGCTTGCCAAGCTCAGGGGATTTCAGCTTCCTAGGGGTAAGGCACAAGCCCATTCTGTCTTCTGTCCCATTCATGGAGTACCTGATCCTCATGTGCTAGCTACTCTAAAAGCAGGCAAAGATTTTTTCCTTACTTCTTTAATCTGCAAATCCCATCATTCCTGGTACTGGTACATTATATTTGGGTTGGACAAATTAAAGGGTTCCTTAATGATAAAAAGAATTTCACAGAAAAAAATCCAGCCCAGCAGAACTCAAAAGCCCTGAATGGAGATGGTCTGAGCTTCAACTAGGCTCAACTTCTGTGTGGTATAAACACATATATGCATCCTACTAGCAACAAGGGGGAGGATTTCTATGCTACACCAGTCAGGAATAGCTGGAATTTTCTCCTTGTTCCCCTGATATAAAAATCAGTGGCTCTATCCATCTTTCCCACAATCATTTGGCTTCAGCCAGGGAGGAGACTTCTAGCTTGAGGCACAAGAAAATGTTTGCTTTCTCATTTTGTATCTCTTTATTGAAAGCACTGAAAAGGGCTGGGTTAGAATCTCTTGAGAGCAAAGTCTGCTGTTAATTCAGACATGTGGTGCTGGCTGCTCAGCAGCAGTGATGTGCATTTCTTCCCCCTGCCTTCCTGCTGGGCCTCAGGTGTCTTTGGGAAAGGTTGTGTCATGGACAAGAAGTCAAGTTCCAGTCCCTGTGCCTGGCAGCATGTTTGGCCACACTAATAAGTCTTCCAACAAAGGCTTGGCAGTAGTGCTGGCTAGGGTTTGTGCAAGAAGTATATTCATCCTCAAAGATAATCTTCAAGGTGTATGCCAAAACTGAAAGATCTCTCAAACACTCACAGTGCCACTGCCTTGCAAACCTGTAGCATCCTGAATCTCCATGCTGAACATGAGGAGCTCTACCATGGGATGGATGCAGGACAGAGCAGGTGTAATATAAGCTTAGGAGATGTAGGTGACAGTCATGCCTTCTCACTCATTGGCAGCAAAAAAGTTACTTCCTTTCACTGTGCTTTCAGCATCTGAATCCCTGATGTACCAGCTGAATAACAGACTGTGAATGTGGACAAAGGGCCAGACAGAATTGCTGCTGCCATAAACTATAGCAGACCTTCTGAAGATAACCTCAGAGCAGCCCTCTGATCAGACCCTGTGAGTGTGAGGGATTGCCATGCCTTCTGACACAAGGGAAAGCAGAAAACCAGTATTAAAACACTGCATTGAGTCCTTCCTAAGGGAAAAAAATACACAGACCATTTGTGAGCATATCTAAGACTAAGACCACAGACTCCTTCAACTCACACATCCTCAGGGCAGGCTTCTGCCCAGGGTTTGGCCTCCTTTGGCATGTCCCTTGTTTAAGCACTGATGACTGAAGATGACTCTGAACTGCTTGTGACACATGCTGAAATCACAGGTGAAATCCTAGCTCTACAGAAGTTAATGAGGCTTAGATTTCAGCCCTGTAGCTGGGGAGCATTGCCCCAGACAGGCTGTGAGAGATGGGAGGAAGGAAGGAGGAGAGTTCAGAAGAGAAATGGAAGATGCCCATGAGGCAGCAATGTGCCCTTGTGGCCAAGAGGCCAATGGCATCCTAGGATGCATGAAGAGGAGCGTGGCCAGCAGAGCCAGAGAGGTTCTTCTCCCCTCTCCTGTGCCCTGGGGAGGCCTCCCCTGGAATGCTGTGTCCAGTTGTGGGCCCCTCAGCTCCAGAAGGATAGGGAGCTGCTGGAGAGAGTCCAGCACAGGGCCAGCAAGATCCTGAAAGGAGTGGAGCATGTGCCCTAGGAGGACAGGCTGAGAGAGCTGGGTCTCTTCAGCCTGGACAAGAGGAGACTGAGAGGAGACATCATGAATGCTTAGAAATATAAGGGTGAGTGTCAGGAGGAGAGAGCCAGGCTCTGCTCAATGGCATCCAATGGTAGGACAAGAGGGAATGGGAGCAAGTTGGACCACAGGAGGTTTAGTATTAAGCTGAGGAGGAACTTGTTTGCAGTTCAGGTGCCAGAGCACTGGCCCAGGCTACCCAGGAGCCTGTGGAGTCTCCTTGTCTGGAGCCATTGCAGAGCTGCCTGGACACATTGCTGTGTGAGCTGGTCTAGGTGATCCTGCTCTGGCAGGGGGGTTGCACTAGATGATCTTTCTAGGGCCCTTCCAACCCCTAACATTCTGTGATACTGTAAATTTTGGGGTAAGTAACACAAAGTATCTAAGCTGGAATACATACTTTCATTTCTAAGCTCACATCCAGGGAGGGGATAGAGTCCTCATCTAAAAACTAGGCAGTTATGGACATAGTCCAGACAAGCTTGCATTCCCATCTCCCTCTCAGGGACTAGTGTCATTTCCAAATCTGAGTGCCCAAAGCCTTTAAATTCATAGAACCATAGAATAGTTTGGGTTGGAAGGGACCTCTGGAGGTCATCTAGCCCAACCCCCCTGCAGTGGCCAGGGACATCCCCAACTAGATCAGGTGCTTTCCACCATCCCAACTTTAAACCACTTCTACTTTATTTCATGTTCCATTTCTTCAAATGGTTATCCAGTAAGGTCTTTGAAGCAGCTTTCAAAGCTGCTAGAATGGTTCTGCCACAGACAGCAGCACTGGGGACTGCTCCTGCACCCTGATCACAGCTCTCACTCCTTGCCCTCCCATCCCTTTCCCTGTATGTGCAATGCATTCTCAGCTGTGGTTCAGCAGCACTGCATCACTTCAACATCAGGATTTGGATGCTCTTCTAAATGTCAGGGAGATTTTCTTCTTCATTAAGCCCTGTAGGTTACAGGTAATACCCAGTTATCATTACTAGCATTCCCAATTACTGTGTTATGCTGAAGGAAGAGAGAGAGGTTGAATAGTGTCTTCCACCTTCTGCTTGCTTTCCTAATGAAAAGAGGACTTTATTTGCCATTGCCTCAAGGTACAGCTGGAAAGTGTGTGGTCCTTTCAACTCTGGATAATTGGGACCTTATGACCTTTATCTAAGACTTATTTACATGAAGTCTTGAGCCTCACTTCTGCCATTAGGTGAAGAGCATTTTCCTTCACATTCCTAGGCCCTGTCCAGGTTTCCACAGTTCTTTTCCTGACTACCTTGCAGCATTACAGAGGGCAGCAATCCAACATGGGCTCCTGGCTGCCAGGACCTCAGCTGAGATTTTCAGCTCTGTTCCACTGTCCCATGCTGACTGTGCAGTAACTAAGGATATAGAAAGGAAAAAGAAACATTTCCACAGCTCACATTCACATTTTGTGATGATAAAGCCAAAGCTCTTTATATGGTACAGGCCATTAGAGCTAAAGGATAACTCTAGCAGGGAATACAGACCTAGGAAGAAAGTCACAGTTCTAGTGACCTGCAAACTAGATCAGACTCCCCTTCAGAGAAAGCTAAGCACAGAATAACACCACTCTCCATCACTCAGTTTCCCCCATACATTATTAAGTGTCTCCTCTGTTTTCTGCCTGAAAGACATTCAACACCAACAAAGAGGAAATCTAGGGAATAAGGAAGCCTTTCTTTAAGTCAAGCTGGCAGTATGAACATAGTTCTGAGAAATCCATTGTGGCTAGAGCCCTGTTCAAATAGAGCTTGGAGATGTCTGTTGGAGGTCCAGAACTAGAGGTGGAACCTATCCCACTGAGCTGATACCAGTGCCTTGACTTGTAAGCCTCCTGTCACTGCCTACATTTTCTTTCATTCTCTTGGCCACTGCCCAATCTCAGTGCATCATATGGCTGAATAAAATATTTGTGCAGTGACTTTACAAAGAGGAGAATTCCCCAGTCTTCAAAAAGCCGAGATGTTGGTGTGTGTAAGGAATGGGATGAGGAATAAAAGAGAAGAAATATTGCCTTCTTGGAAACACAAGCTGAGCCTTTTCTGGACTGATGTGTACAGTGTTTGTCACCTCAGGCTCAAAGGGTGTGTAGAGAAAAATCAAAGATGCTAAAAAGCATGGGAATCATTTCACATGAAAAGCAATTGAAAGCATTGCATATGTGTCAAGGGTTAGGGCTGGGCTGGCCACTAGACAAAGGACAGATGTTCTCTATTAATCCCTCTCCCTTCCCAAAGGGAAAGGAAAGGGAATAAGGGAGAATTATGGGTTGGAAAAGAAAACTGAACCAGCCTTTATTAAAATAATAGCATGAAATATATACAATTATATAAAAAATGAATATCAAATCCAACCCCTGATGACAACTACATCACTGTCACCACTGATGCTGTGACAGGCACTAGGTAAGTCCAAGGCTGGACTCAGCAGGAGATGGGAACCAGATTCAGGAGGAGGATTCTGAATTCAGGAACAGGGATTGGGATCAAAGGCAGAGCAGACTGGGTCCAGTTCTGCAGCCCTCAACACAGAAAGGACATGGAGCTGATGGAGCAGGTCCAGAGGAGGCCACGAGAATGCTCAGGGGCTGGAACACCTCTGCTATGAGGACAGGCTGAAGGAGCTGGGATTGTTCAGCCTAGAGAAGAGAAGGCTTCAGGGGGACCTACTAGTGACTTTCCAGGACCTAAAGGGAACTTGCAAGAAGGCTGCAGAGGGCCTGTTTGCAAAGGCCTGCAGTGAAAGGACAAGGGGCAATGGTTTTAAGTTGGAGATGAGTAGATTTAAACTGGACATTAGAAAGAAGTTCCTCCCACGAGGGTGGTGGAACACTGGCCCAGGTTGCCCAGGGAGGTGGTTGAGTTCCCATCCCTGGAGGCATTCCAGGTGAGGCTTGCCAGGGCTCTGGGCAAGCTGCTCTAGTTGGGGATGTCCCTGGCCACTGCAGGGGGGTTGGACTAGATGAGGTCCAGAGGTCCCTTCCAACCTAAACCATTCTGTGATTCTATGTTAGATCTGACCTGGCTTGGCAATTTCTATGTTCCTCTACCAGTTATCTGCATGGACCCTCGGGAGTACAACTTCAGCTTGCCAGAGTCCATGGAGTTGCCACAGAGACTGGAAGTGATCCCTGTACTACCACTGATAATCCAGTATTGATGCACTTATACTACAGCTGTCAAGCAATGTCTAACTAATCTGATCCTGCTGACCTGGTGAACCTTCCCAATCCCTTTCCTCTGCACATGGCAGTCATCTGTACCACAGGGTCAGTACTGCTACCTTTAAAGCATTGCTCCTTGGAGCTGTAAATCCTACCTGACACTAGGATTATCAAGGTTATATGTAGATATATGAAAAGTTTAGCCTACTTGATCCTAGTGCAAAGGGATGACACTGCTGGTAGTGCAGAGCACTGCTGGCAGCTACAGCAAACAGCTGCCACTTCAGTTTCATTGTCCATCTGTCTATTCTGTTGAATGCTCTGCTATTTGAACCCTTGTCAGCAAAGAAAAAAAAAATTGGTTATTTATGGCAGAAAGCCTTCCTCCCATGTGGGGATTTCAGAGCATTTTCTGAAGATGATCTGAGTGCAGTTGGCTGCTGTGGAAAACATTGTAAGGGCTAGATAGTGATTTTGAGCACAATCTGGGTGGAGAATAACCATCTGCCTTGGCTGTAGAGAGCTGTGTGTTAGTGTGAGCAACCACTATACAACATGAGCCCATGCTGTGGCATTAGTATGTCCTGCCTTAACCAACACCACCTGCATGCACTGCCTTAAGAGCTCTTTCCTATGGAGATGTGTAAGAGCATAATGCACTCAGCCAACCTAGAAAGTTCAGTGTTGTACACATTCAAGACCAATAGCTTTATTCACTTGGAAGAATGCTATAAAGATATAAAGAAGAGTGAGGCTGGCCAATCTCCCCATGAATAGGAACTCTGTGCAGGGTGCCCTGATCAGTGAGAAGGGGCTTGCATGGTACTGCAATGTCTGTCATTCCCAACATCAGAAGGGGTAAAAGACTGCTGTCACTTTTCCTGTCATTTCCATCCTTCACAACATTAACCACTTAACCAGCCTTGAGTGGCCATGCATTTCTTACTGAGGTCCCAAAAGAACAGGTACCTCCTTTTGTGCAAAACAGTGGTTAACCTGTTCTCCTCAAAAGGCCTTTTCCAGAGTTAGCCCACACTTTGTCATCCATAAATAGGCTTAGTACCACCTAAGAGTTCATAAAGAGGTCAGGCCCTGCTTATTCACCACTAGTCCACTAGCTTGTATGGCTATTTGCACCAATGCAAAGCAGGCTGTGAAATACATGCCCAATGATTCATACCAATGTAGACAACACATTTCAGAGCAACTGAGGACTAGGCACATTCTTTGACACCTTTCAGCATGTTACAGGTAACCTAAATTGCATTTATGTTCTTACTTTGTTGCTGGAGTAGTACTACAGACAGGAAAATGCTGGCATGCTTGCTTAGAGTTGCTGTTCCCTCTGGAGCAGTCATGGGAAGACTATTGTATTTATATTGCTTTCCTCAGCTGCCAGGTGTAGCAGCAGAGATAAGCTCCCATGAAAAAGGAATGGCAGTGAGGATGTTCTGCCTGATTCCAGCTACCCATGGGCCAAAACCAAAATTCCAGTTCCAAACTGCAATCCTCTTGCCTCGTGCAGGGTGAACCTTCTAGCTGGTACATGACAATAGACAGTCTCCCTTTCCAAATCTTTATATAGCCAGTATTCCCTAGGTGAAGCAAGTATTGTCCTTCCATCAATACACTGATTGAACTGAACTCAAAGAGTTGATTCAACCCTAAACCATGAAAAAGGATCTGTAGGGACTTGGTCCCTCTGAGAAAGTGAAGAGAAGCTGGTGCCTCCCAGCACTCCTGGCTTGCTGGATACAGGGCCCTGGGGGAACTGCTGGCCTCCTTACATGCAAAGCAATTGTCATCTGGGGGATTTTTCATTTCAGCTCTGAAACTGCTCCATTGTAAAGCTATTTCATCAAGCAGAAAAAAAGCATTCTTAATTTCTCCACAAAAGAAGATCCATTTGTTTCCTCGGGCACAATTTACTCTTTCACATTTCTGGCCTTTGTTGTGTTCTTACCTGGCAATCTGAGAGTGCTTTTGATGCGAGAGAGAGAGAGACAAATTTGGAGGTGAGACGCAAAAAATCTGGGAAAGTAGAAAGAGAATCTAACACTGTGTGACATTCACCTCCTCTCCTCCCAGTAAAGCACTCAGTAGCCTATCTTCCTCTATGGTCTGCTGGATGCTGATCTCACCTCAAAGCTGTGCCAATGTAGACTCTCTCCAGTAACTTTGATGGAGACTCTCCAGATTTAAGACAATACAACCTGGATTAGAATAAGTCTCACCTCCTCATCCATATGTAATGTATAAACTCTTTCCTCCCACTTTTAAATTTTGCCCTGTTGAGTAGGTTGGCATCTAAGGGAGCTTCCCTAAGCATAATACCAACACCAGAGGCAGAAGTTGGATCATAACAAGAAAGCTTATATTTATAAGTCTTGGCAAGGATGCTTAACTAAGAGAACACTTTCTTGGCATGCAAGTCACCCACTAAAAGATGTGAAGAGAACCAAGAGATTGTCTTTCTTACATCAATCTCTCACTGCTGCTGAACAAAGCCCACTGAGTCATTTCATGCCTTACCCAGGTTGGAATCCATCTACTTTTTGATATGTTGATAATTGCTCAGAAATTGCCCTGCTGTACAACTGGGAATGCCTGGGGTTCCAGATCAGCAAATACTGGATACAGGACAGTTGTTTGAAGCTATTTCCCAAGCCACTGCAAACAGACAGCCTGAGTGTGTGGAACTGAATAACAAGGAGAGCTGAAGGCTGTCAGGGGAATTAGAGGCTGTGAAGAACCACTCAGCCTCTGCCCCACTCCAGAAACATTAAAGATTAAAAGTCATGCATTTTATCAGTTTAGTTTTTCCTTTTCCCTCTTCCTGCCTTTAGATGAAAGCAAAAGCATCTCCTGGATATAAAAATAAAATGCCTTTTGCTTGTGTTTGCACCAGAGAAGATATCCACAGCTAACACAACAAAGCCATTGTAGTACAATCCAAGGCAGAAGAGCATCACTGCCCAGAAATAGCATGGCCAGAGTGCCTCGTGGTGCTAGCAGCCAAGCATGCCATGGCAACCAGCCAACCAATGACACTGGCTACAAGCCACTTGGATTTATTTTTGGCAGCCTGACACCAGCTCCTACTACACCAGTCTTCGATCACAGAAAGAAGAGATGACCTTTGAAAGCCAAAGGGATGACTTCTGGGAGAAGGGGACTGATAAAGCTGAAAGAGGATCTGTCCCCAAGGCTGGAGGAGTATTCAAGTGGCAGATGTTTGGTAGCCCTCCCTCTTTCATGAATGACCATCAGAGCCATGGCAGTGTTTGTTGGCAAAAAGGTTCAGTGTTGTGTTTGCTGGGAAAAAGGTCAAGACATGGCCAATATCTTGAGGTTAGAAAGAGTAAGTATCAGGAAACAGAGATTTAAAGAGATGAGAGGGTAGTAACAGGATAAAGATATTTCCTGTTTGTGGGAACATCTATACTGTGATGATGCTCTTTGGGGGAATATTCCTTGAGAAAGCAGCTTTTTACTGTTCTGGCCATGGTGCTCTGGAGTGTGTTGCAGAACACAACCCAGTATCCTCACAGAGATGGACAACAAGGCCTGGTTAATGTTTTTGGCATTTCTTTCTTGGATGGCTCTGGGGGCACTTACCCAGCTATTTGACTTTGTGACTGGAAGGCTGATATCTAACTGAAATAGCAATTTAGGGGGGGAAAAAAAAAAAAAATCTATATTCATTAACATTTTAATCCGACTATCAGTTTGTGGCCACACACCTCCCATGTTTGCCTTCTGCAAACACTGGTAAGCTGAAGTATTATTGTTACATGCATATTGAGTAAGTATAAATAGATGCACACACTGCTTTTGAACACTCAGTCACTGAAAATTCATTTTTGAATATATATTTGATTGTAGATTCCCCAGCTTCCTCTGTCAGATATGTACATAAGTAACAGTATCATGTGCAAATGCATATTGAATCATGCATTTAAATGGCCACTTGAAGTGATGTGGCCATGAGTGGTTGGCCACTTCAAAAGATGTTAAAGGCAACAAAAAGCATGGGAAAACAGATCTGCCAATAATTTAGAGTACTGCATAGAATTAAAGCAGTCTTTGATGAATGGTGACTCAAACCAGGTAAAATTAAGCAAATTTCCTACCTCTATCCATTAGATTAATCTGAATAAAAATAGAATGTTAATTCAAAGAAGAATCACTATTCCTGTTCAGGAATAAAGCATCCCAAGTCTTAAATAAGAGTTAATCAGCACTCATTATTCTGTGTAGAAAGGATTCACTGATTGACTCCATCCTGGTTTTCCCATTGATGTTTGTACCTTTGCCCAAGTATAAAAACAAAGCAAGTCCAGCATGCAACATACCAAATTAGATTTCACCAATCACATTTATTCTGCTACTCAACTCAACACACAAAAGAACAAAGTGCTGGAGACATGGACAACAAAAAAGGTAACTTAGAGGATGCTATTTCAAGGCTTATCTCTAGATACGCTTCAATGAAAGGAGGTACACCCAACAACCCTTTGTTGTTGTGTCCCTTTAGTTCAGACTCACATTCCTGAAGGCCATTCTCCTTGTCTATACCTTAAATCATAAATGTGCTGTATAAGCTTTTTTCTCCCAGTACTTATCTGTCCTTTTTCGGATATCTGTTCTTTCCTATCTGTCCACTTTGCTGAGCAGGAATAGAGTTGCTTGAAGCCCTGAGTTAGCTATGGAGCTTGGAAGACTAATTAGAAAATGGGATTTGTAATTTGTGGAAGAGAAGTAGTGGATCAAATGAAGTGGTAGAGAAACATCAGGAAGTGTAAAAGTGGATGCTGAGTCTCTGTCACAGCTACATGAGGCTGTTTATGAATATCAAGGTGATATGCTACATTTTTGCCCCAACAAGCTAATGAATGAGAAATGCCCTGTGCAACTGGATATCTCATGAATGTGGAGGCTACTTATGCTTAGCATTGCCTCTTGATTGAGTTTCATGTGATGCTATCCCTGATGTGACCTTTTTTCTTTATGATCTCTTTCTTTGAGAATATAAGGAAGGTAAAGAACCAGAACAAAATTATCCTCAGGTCTTTGATGCATTTTCTACCCAGTTCACTATCACAATTCAAAACCAGCTCTTTATGATTTGTAAACACTATGCCTCTGTCAAAAATACTCATATTTGCCTCTCAAAATTTTTCACCTCATCCCAGGGGAACTAGTAGAGCAGAGCTGCCCTCCAGCAACAGCAAAGGATTGAAAACATCTCTTAGAGCAACTGTTTGCATTTCACCCTCTCTTCTGTCCTCATTCACTGAGCTGTCAGGGCCTTTAATCTTCCCTTTCCCTACCTGATCCTCTTACCATGTGGGTCTGATCCAGCTGACACATCTACAAGCTTCATGCAAGCATGGCTGTCATGGGCTCCTCCAAGTACAGAGGTTACAAGAATTGGTGTGAATGAAGCTATAATCAATGCTGATAACAAAATGTTCCTGACTCAGATGTGGTTGTACCAGGAACCTCATCCATTCACAAGCATCTCAACACATGCAATTTAAAAACAATTTTATCCATTCAACCATCTGGCTCCTTCTTAACCATCCTACCAGCAAGGCTAAATGGCCTCCTGCAGTCTGAGAGTGCTTTTGTCTTGGGAGATTTTCAGCTCAAGTTGGCAGCCTCCAGTGAGGTTGTTTTGTTGCCTCCCTGGAGGTGCCTGTACTATTGTGACTGGGAAGGTTCATTGCCCTCTTTAGCATTTGCAGAGCTTGGGGAGCTCTCCTCCAAGCTAGCTGACACTCTCCTATCACCATGTAAAAAAGGGCTGGATACCACCTTCACCTAGAGGAACAGTAGCCTCCAGAGGAGATGCACTGCTTCCAACAGCAGCCAGGAATCAGGGAAGAGGATGTTAAGCAAGAACATGCAACTCCCCCCCCACACCCCTAAAGCCCAGCAAGGCTATTCCTTTGCAAACACATAGTCTAACCTCTGAAGCAGCTCTTGCTGGCCAATGTCAGATGCATGCACAAGAGACCATTTCCAGAGAGGCCCATTCCCCAGCAAGGCATTCACTCACCTGTCTTCTCTTCGGTTTGGCTGCTCTCCACTGTCTCCATTTGGGGTTGCGCTGTTGCCTTGGCAGTAGCATCCTCTGCAGCAGGGGTGGTGGTGGCAGTGGTGTCAGCAGCAGGCACATCGGCTTGTTTAGGCTCTTCTTTGTCTTGGGCTTTGTCAGCCTTCAAGGACAGCGAGTTGTCAGTGGAAGCTTTAGTGGCACTTTCCGTTTCGGCAGCGGCAGCAGCGGGCTTCTCCTCCGAGGAGGCAGCAGGAGTGGCAGCCTGTGGGGCTGGCTGCTCTGAGCCCGTGGTATCAGCAGCTCCATCCCCTTTTTTCTCCTCTGCTGGAGCACTGCTGTCTTTGCTGCCCTCCTCCAGCTGGGCACTGTCAGCAGTGGCTGCTTCTGTGGCAGCAGGAGCCTCGCTCTCTTTGTTCTCGGCCGCTCCGCCGGCAGGGCCTTCCTCCTTCTTGTCGGTGCCATCGCTCTCCGACACCGGGGCATCTCCCTTCTTCTCCCCCTTGAGCTTTTTCCTTGTTATGTGTCCACGGAAGCTGGCCTGGATTTTGGTGGCTGCCTTATGAGCTTTATCTTCTGGTTTGATGCCATCTTGCTCAATCTTTTGGTCCCCATCCTCATTTTTTTCAACCTTTGAAGAAGAACAAGAGAGGAGGGCAGAGGAGAAAGAAAAGGGAGATGAGTTAAGATTTTCCAGGTGCAGCCCAGGCTCTGGTTTTATTGGGAATGTCCCACCTTCCCCACCTGCCAACCAATGACAAATCTCAAAGCATCCTTGCCCTCTGGTATAGGTTTGAAGCCAGGTGGCTCTAATTTCATCCTAGGGCTGGTGAAACACAGGGGGAGGTTTCTAAAAGGAATTTAAAGCACCATCACGTGCTGTGTGGAAAGGTTTGCACCAGCTGGGTTATTCCCATGATTTATTTTCCTATCCATTCTGAAACACACCATTTTTTAACCTAATTATTTTCCAAACATTATCCTGAGGGGGATTTTCACAGTCCTTCCAAATCCACCTTTGCTGTCAAGTCTTTCTTTCTTTTTCATGACACCTTGTTTCACAGGTGTGTGAATCTAATGGCACCCAGTGTTTCATCCTTTATAGCATTTTGGCTCAGGATTGCCTACAGAGAAGAGTACTGCTTCCCATCCCACCACAGGTGCATGCTGTCAGACATACACAGATATTCACAGGATATACTCCTCACAAATGTCCTGCCTGCAAGCTCTCCAAGCACTTTGCCTTTGCTCTTCACTCATGGTTTCAATGAAGGGATAATAGGCAGATAGGGATCAGTCTTTCCACTTTCAGCAGATTATTATTATTTCCCTGACTATTGGGAGGGAGAACTCAACCTTGCAACAAAGAACAGGAATTCCTTATTTTTTTTTAGACCTGAGTAATGCATTAGAATCTTAAATGGACCAAAACAGAGCTTGTGCCTTACACTGGTCTGCTGCAGATAGATAACACTCAGCTTATAAATACCTACTGAATCTACAGGACATGCCATGCTTCATCCCAATAATTTAGCAGTCCTTAGGCAAGTAACAGCTCAGCTGTATATTGATGAAAGGACACTGTTCTATTAATATTCCCATTGGGAGGCATTCAAAAGAGCTACTCAGAAGCAAAGCCACTGGCCTCTCTGCTGTCTGCACCTGGTTTCCAACACTGGCTCAGGTCACAAAAGAAAGAAAATGAGCTGGCTGAGAAAGATAGCAAGCATTTATTCCTGGCTGGGGAGAGGAAAACACTCCTTGAGCCATTACAACTGAGAGATGCCACCTGGGGAAAGGCCCAGGACCAGAGGAGTACAGAGAAAGGACAGCCTATTAATATGTTTAAAAACAGTGCAGCTGGAATCAGGGAGAAGAGGCCACTGCAGCATGCAGATATAACACTGGAAACACCATGCCTTTGGAGAGGGAGAGAGAGGACTGGCCACACTGGCAGGGATCACTGGCAAACAGACTGGAAGTGAACAGACTGGGTCGGAACAATGCCCACTATCAATCCAGGCTGGGGGATGAGATGATAGAGAGCAGCCCTGCAGAAAAGGCCTTGGGGTGCTGGTGGCTGAGAAGCTGGCCATGAGCAAACAGTGCACGCTGGCAGCCCAGAAGCACAATGGCATCCTGGGCTGCAGCAAGAGAAGCGTGGCCAGCAGAGCCAGAGAGGTGATTCTGCCACTGCACTCTGCTCTGCTCACACCTCCTCTGCAATACTGGGTCCAGTTCTGGAGCCCTCAACACAGAAAGGACATGGAGCTGATGGAGCAGGTGCAGAGGAGGCCACGAGAATGCTCAGGGGCTGCAACACCTCTGCTCTGAGGACAGGCTGAGGGAGCTGGCATTGTTCAGCCTGGAGAAGAGAAGGCTTCAGGGGAACTACTAGTGACCTTCCAGGACCTAAAGGGAACTTCCAAGAAGGCTGCAGAGGGCCTGTTTGCAAAGGCCTGCAGGGAAAGGACAAGGGGCAATGGTTTGAAATTGGAGAAGAGTAGATTTAAACTGGACATTAGAAAGAAGTTCCTCCCCACAAGGGTGGTGGAACACTGGCCCAGGTTGCCCAGGGAGGTGGTTGAGTTCCCATCCCTGGAGGCATTCCAGGTGAGGCTTGCCAGGGCTCTGGGCAAGCTGCTCTAGTTGGGGATGTCCCTGCCTACTGCAGGCGGGTTAGACTAGATGAGCTCCAGAGGTCCCTTCCAACCCAAACCATTCTAGGATTCTATGATTCTATGATTTCCACAGCATGAGACAGGGTCAGGCACACATATGTGAGCAAAGCTGTGTCACTGAACCAAAGGCCTGGTCACTGGCATGCCAGAGGTGGTACCCAGTACATCCCCATGGGTTCCCCCAGTGAGCACAAGACCCTCCACCCTAGCAGTGCACCCACCAGGGATTGTTCCCCAGGTAAACAGGGGTGAGCTTGAGTGGCTGTGGTGGCCAAGGAAGGAGCAGCCCCAGCTGCTCAAGGAGAAGAGCTGCTCCACAAAGCTGTGCAGGGCTGAGGATAGGTCTGTACACAGCACAAAGCAAGTCTGGGAGTGACACTAGGTGCCTGGATGCTTACCTAGGGAGTGAGTGAAAAGCCTGTGAATATGCAACTGATATGAATACACAGATTTCAGCACAAGGAGTTTTCATGCTTCTGACCATGCCCAGGGACAAAATGGTTGTTGTACCTATCACAAGGGCACAGCTGAGCAGTTCTGTCTGTATTTCCCCAAGTGCATGAAGTGATGTGGGACAGAAAGTGAGCTTTCATCTCTATCTCAGCTTGTCAGACAGCAGGTGATGTTTATGTGTAGAGACAATGCAGATGTTAGCATGCTGTAACCACTCATCTATGTCTTCTGCTTGTGTTATTCAGCATGTGGGGTAATCTTTTCAACCTATTTCAGCACAAGGAGATGGAAACAAATTGGAAGTACCTTGAAACTAGTCTGTTCACAGATCAGCTGTGAGCCAGCCAGGGTAGGGCAGAGCTTGGCACAGACTCATCCATCCTGCTCCTTGGGCAAGTTCTGCAGCTTTCAGTAAGTCCTGTGTTGCCTTGGAAACATTACTAATACCTGGACTAGCTGGTTTAAGGAGAGCTTGAGTATGCTGTAGCCACAGCAACATGAGGATAGGCTAGGTCGTCCTTTATAGTACTGTCTAACACTTAGATGCCCTAGCTTTGACTCTCTTTCCCTAAGGACTGTGGCCAATTTTAAACAGCAGCAGGATTGGGAGCCTGGAAAGACAATTTAGACATAGCTACAAGACCCTAAAGGTCCATTCCCATATGCCTGATTCCTGCAAAACCACTGCTAAATGTAACAAAATTGTTAATCTCTGGACAAAGATCAAAACCACTGACTGAAGGGAGCTCTCTCTTGCCACTAGCCTTGCTGTTATCTCACATACCTCCTGTGCCAACAAGGCCAGCTATTATGAACTCCAGAGGAGTGACTCTGTTACTGGGGTTGTGCAACCCTGAAAAAGGCTGATCTCCTTCCCACTGCTAGCAGGAAGTCAGGGTACAGCAAGCTGCAGAATTGGCTCTCCTGCTAGTCTGACAGATGAACTCACAGAGAGCAGTGACTGCCAGCCAACCTTTTATGGGGCAGGGAATGGGAGAGCACTTCTTATCTCCAGGGAGGTCAGACTGAAACCTTTCCCCTGCACCTACCATATTACAGAGCTAGAAGGCTCCTCTGCTATTCCACTGACATCACTGTCCCCTTTATCCCCCTTGGTATGACATCAGTTGCCAGATTGCAACTGCAGTTTCCAAGAGGATGCTTTCAGCATCATTTCAGATATAAAAGATAAGAAACATGAAGCTGGTCTAGAGGTGGAGTTTAAGGTCATGGATGAAAGAAATGTGCTAATAGTCTGTCTGTGCCAGCTGTGGCCCTCAGGAATCCCATTTCTATTTAGTCCTTCCCCACTGCAGCATCCCAGGCATTTGAAATGACTAATTTGCAGGTTAGAGGCCTGAAGCTACTTCTGGGGTAGGACACAGTATCCATATAGTATGTGTGTCATGTTGTATAACAATGGGTTGGGTGAGAAACAGATTGTTCAGAGGGAAACTTCTGTTCTCACACAAAAAAAAAAGACAAGTGCTCTTCATCTGTGCATTGCTCACACAACAGATAAACCTTAATTAAGGAAGCTGCTCAAAAATAACCTGAATGAAGCTCCTGGAAAGCAATTTATCTTCCTTGGAAAGCTAAAAGGGTGAGTCAGGCCTGCCAGGTTTAATTCAAAAGCATCTCAGTGGAAAACAAGGAATCTGTCTTATCTATTTGCCATGCATGTTTGACATCTTGGTTGTAGTATTGTGGCTGGAAGAGAGTGACTATTCTTACTACTGTTTGTACAGAATTTAGAGCTCCCAGCCAGGAATCAGATCTAGTATAGATAGCTTTCATGTATTAGTATTCCATCACACATCCTCTGTGTAAAGTAAACTCATACTAGTAATTAATATTGACATGTTCATGATACTGTAAGTGTGCATGCAATGTGTTGTCATTTCACACAGAGCAAATGTCCTCTGTTTCATTTAGTGTGAAACAAATCATAGATCCTTGAATGGCAGAAGGACTTGAAATGACTGTGGCTGGTGGATACATAGCTATGTGGATGTATAGAAGGACATACATGCTCAAATATGTCCATTTTTTATTGGGATTATCCCCACTGAACCCAGTGTGCAAAGCTTTGCCTTTCTGAAACATACTATTAAGCTTTTATGTCTCTATCTACACAGCCCACAACATCTTTCCAGTCCTACAAGGATAACCCTCTCATCATCTCCATCTGCTTGTCTGCCACACCTCCAGCTTTCTAGGACATCCCTTCCCAGGCAGACTGTTCCTGTAAGTGAGACTTTCCTTGCTGTCACATAGCTGAGAGAGTAGGAGATAACATTTAAGACACAGGCAGGGCAGAGCTTAGTTCTTAGGTACCAGGAATGTGGAAATTTCATGGAGCCATGACCCCAAGAAGATTTCTAATCTCTGGCCATCTTTCCACCTTCCACCTCCAAACCCACAGCTTAAATAGAGGTCAAAATATGGCAAAAAAATGAAGGAATTGCTACTATAACCTCTAGGCCCTTCTAAATGCCCCAAATGCTGGTACATCAGAAAAGCTGAAATGGAAGAACTAGATGTTTTCCAGATGTTCCATGTGTTTTCAGCCACACATAAGCAAAGAGCAAGAAAGCTGGGAGTTAGGTGTTTGATCTTTGCTTGCTCTTTGTCTCCTATGGTGTCCTTCATTGCCTGGCCTTGGAAAAATAACCACATAGTTCTGTATTTTGGATGCTGGGATGGAGAGATCAGGAAAGAATTTACTGTTCCATTAAATGGTCTTTATTCAATATTCTATGGTGTCCTCTGCCCCTCTCTATAGCTGTTGCTTTCCTGGTGTTTCTCTGCCCACCAATATGTAGCATGTGTGAGCTTCCTTAATGTTCATCTTAGGATCAGGCTGCTATACAGTCATCACCCTGCTCCTTTCTGTTCTTAGATAGCAGCTCCCTTTTAACATGACACCAAATCCCACATCCCTTCAATTCACATTACTATCTCCTAGTATTCTGAAAGTGCTGTGCCATGAGTCCAGATTTAGGACTTTCACCATCAGTACTGGCCAGAGTCTGAATATCCATGGGATCAGTGACAGTTAGCAAGAACCTGCTTCCCAATCCAAGGGAAATGTGATACCTAATTATTAAGCCAAAAAACCCAACTCATGTTCTCCATGCAAAGATAGAAAGACCCCAAGTCATTCTTTTGTCATGATACCTGTGCTAAGGTATGTGCAGAAAACTTTCATTCTAGGTGAAGTGATGTTGATTCAACTAATCCCCTGCAGTCCTTGTGGGGTTAAGGTGCACCTCAGCCCATGCTCTCATCTTGACTAGATCACAATGTATGTTCTGCCTGATGTTACTCAAGGTCACTTGGGCCCAAATTGGGACCTGACACCCATTGATTTCACAGGATTAAGTCACCTCAATCCTTTTGTGGGCCTGGTTCTACATGACCTGCTTTGTATTAGAGGCAGCATTAAAGAGCAGAATGTATTAAAAAAAAACCCACAAAGGATTTTTTGGTTTGTTTAAACAAAGCTGTCTCCCCAGAAGGAGTGAAGCATGGACACAGGAGGGAAAGAAAAGGCTTTCACGCCTTCTGAAGTGAGGAAGCAATTTAGCACAGAGAACAGCTTGTTTTAACCTGGTTAAATGGTGTGAAGACACCTGGCTAGAGGATGGCATCTCTCAGCACAACGTGTCTGCAAGGTGAGGAAACAAACAGAGTTCCTTTTTTTCCCAGGATGACTCTGGTGATGGTGGCTAAAACACCCTTGAGATGGAAAAGGTTAATTCATCTCTCTGAAGGCTCCTCCAGGATGGTTCCCCAGGGTATAACTAGTAGGATTTCAGCTCTCCAGTTTCAAATCCTCTAACAATGGAGTTGTCATCCTTTCCTCTACAAGATCTTCTCACATGTAGGACATTTCCTCTCTATTTTATGGTGCCTGGAATGGATTTAGCTAATGATGGTAAGGATGTTATTCACTTGTGTATGGTGAATGAGAAGAGAGGCAGAAAATAATCTAAGACTTGTTGAGGTATTTTCAGTGTTCCTTCTCAATAAATGCATTACAATCTCCCCACATGTTTTGTGACTCTCCCTTCTGTTTGTCATTCTGTTTCTGTTAAGCTATTGGTCAGCCATGGTGTCATCTACCACCTTGAAGCTCCTAGAGCTCCAGTGGTTAAATGGAGAAAGGCACTCAGTAGTAACTCTGCTGCCTTTGCACACTGGGTGAAAGAAAGCAGAGCTTAAAGCTGATGCAAAGTGGCTGATGTCCAGGACTCGTGTTTTCTGGAGCAGAGTGGCTTATGGATATCATAGGGTCTGCTCTGGGTCTGGGGTCTGCTCTGGGCTCTGTGGAGTCCTCTCAGTAGAGTCCCTCTACTCTGCCCTGGGGAGGCCCCACATGGAATCCTGTGTCCAGTTCTGGTCCCCTCAGCTCCAGANTTTGGTGGTTGTGGGGCCCAGGATGCATTCAATTATCTTTCAGCTCAAAGTACCCAAAGTCTCAGAGACAGGACAGGGTCACAGCTTGCCAAGGCAGTGCTTTTATAGTTAATGTGAAGGGCATGTA
The DNA here is from genome assembly GCA_013396975.1 of Bucco capensis. Classification (NCBI taxonomy): domain Eukaryota; kingdom Metazoa; phylum Chordata; class Aves; order Piciformes; family Bucconidae; genus Bucco; species Bucco capensis. The sequence continues at coordinate 182,415 of VWZO01003061.1, forward strand.
TATATCCTGGCATATGGCCTAGGTGTGTGAGGGTACAAGGTATGAGTGGACTGTGTTGAAGGCTTTGGGTGTTTGGGCACAGTCAACAGCTCTCCTTTTGCTTCAGATTGGATCCTGGCATGTACTGTGCTGACAGTTGTGCCTAGTCTCTTTTTTGGAGGGAAATACTTATGTAGCTCCAGAAGGAGCCAGCCAGCAGGCACTCAGATCAAGGAACCAAAGCCTGGAAATGAAGCAGAAAGGTACTCAATCTGACAGTGTAAATCCACTCCTAAAATAGACCATGTTGAAGAAATTCAGCAAAAGGACTGGGCAAAAACATTTCCTCTGAACTATGATTAGAAAAGTCCATTCAAAGAATATCTGATTTCTGCTGTAGATGGAATTAGAAATGCAAGCTTGGATGTCACTGGACTAAAGGGAAATTTTATCCAGGCTCAAACTCTGTGGTTTGTGTGGTCTTGTTGGGGTCAGTTTGAGCAAGGATGGTTGCTGCTATGTGAATTATTTCAAAGTTCATCCTCCAGACTCTGAATTCCATGGTCTGCTGACCGTAAGCAGGTAAGAAAACCCTGAATTATCCATCTCTCTTTCCCCACCTTTTCTCTCACATTCTTTTTTTCTCTCACTTGCTTAGTTTTGGACTCCACAAAATATTTTAGGGAATTGTTTTTAACCTCTGGTGGCTCAGAGTGCCTGCTCCCATGAAGGCTGGACACATTTGCTTCTGCTCTAGCTGCAGCCAAGGGCCAGAGGCTAATTTATAGCTCAGACTCACTTCCTTGAGATCTGGTGCAGGCAGCTGCTAAGCCTCCCCAGAGTCCAGGGTTATGCAAGGTCTCTAGAGTCATTTCCACAAAAAGCATCAGCTTCTGTTCTGCAGCTCCTGCTTCATTCCATCCATGGGAATACAGGGCTGCACTCAGCTCTGGTGATGGGAAGAATCCCTACTTCTCCCCAGCCTGAGTACAATGCAGGTAGGGATGCTACAAGCCCTTCCACTACTTATCTCTGTTGTTAACTTGACCTTTCCTAGTTGCACCTAGAAATTGTGAAGAATTTCATGGTGGGACCATCAGTCCATGGGCAACTAACTAATCTTAGGCCCTGTCTTTAGCTCAGAACCCACATGTGCTGCTTGCTGGTCTGCCCAGTATTTTTGCAGCCAGAATAACAATGAAAGGCTCAAACCTCAAGTCCATCCAGTCTCTGAACCTTGTTTTTATCCTGCCTATTAAACTTGAATCTCCTCTGGTACCTCCTTCTGGAAGTAACTGCCAACACCATGAAATCACTCAACCTAGTGATGAGACAGCTAAGCATCAGGTAGCTCTCTCCCTGCTTGATGGCAAGCTCAGAGCTGTATTTGTTTCTTATTATTTATTATTATAGTTTATGTCACTGGAAATTGGGGCAATTATCTTCTGAGAAAGCACTTGCAAGTTCATTAAAGTCAAACAAACAACTCCAGCAATTAGGGAAAGCAAGGCACAAGCTAATTCCCAGTGGCTTGGGAAGATGCTTAGAGGGTGAACTCTACTATTGCAGCTATGACCTTCCTCCCCAGCACAGCCTCAGGCTTTGCCACTACAGAGGTGGGCAGGGAACAGGAGATGTGGGGCTGAAACCCACGGTGGGGAGAAGGGGAAGTGCAAGGAACTGGTCTGGTAAGGCAGAAGACTAGGGAAGGGAGAAGACAGAGCTCAAGGCAGAAAAAGAATGAGAATAGTTGAGAGGGAAGAACAAAGGAACCAAAGGGAAAGGAGGAAAGTAACTGCAGGGTAAAACCTGTCCAAAGACAAGGCACTGAATGGAAGAGAGGCAAATAAATAAGAGGGACAGGGACAGTGATGTGATACTGAGGAAGGGAGAGAGAGAGAGAGGAAATCACTGATCCACATCCAAAGGGTGTGACAGCAGGAAAGACTCAGAAAAAACAGGCAGCTAAAGAGCCATGCAGGGTCTCCTGGAGCAGATCTGCATGATTGCCTGTGCCACAGCTGAAGAGGTGTTGGCAGTGCTCTCTCTGGTCCATGCCACCTCACTGCATAACCCTGGCTGTCATTTCCATGAGCACTGGGCTAGCAGTGGTCCCCAGGACCCTGTGCCAGCCTCTCCACAGTGTCCTGCTGGGGAGCTGGCCCTGTCAGTAAGCAGACTGGTTTTGATGTGGGTAAGTTAATTTGTGACAGCTCTGGGCTGAATCTTTCCTGCTCCTTCCCTATTTCTGTGACACCCTAATTGTAAAAGGTAAATGTTAATGTTTATAGATATGTTAAGGGTGAGTGTCAGGAGGAGAGAGCCAGGCTCTGCTCAATGGCATCCAATGGTAGGACAAGAGGGAATGGGAGCAAGCTGGACCACAGGAGGTTTAGTATTAACACGAGGAGAAACTTCTTTCCAGTGCAGGTGCCAGAGCACTGGCCCAGGCTGCCCAGGAGCCTGTGGAGTCTCCTTGTCTGGAGCCATTGCAGAGCTGCCTGGACACATTGCTGTGTGAGCTGGTCTAGGTGATCCTGCTCTGGCAGGGGGTTGCACTAGATGATCTTTCTAGGGCCCTTCCAACCCCTAACATTCTGTGATTCTGTGAAAGGGTGATGCTTACTTTGCCTTTGAAACCTTAAGTTCTTCTCTAGTGCTGCACAGCAGCACTGTGGTCTCAGGAATATCCCATTCAATCATCACAGACCATCCCATCAGCCATGCTTGTGTCAAATAAGGCTTCAAGGAGGAGAATGCTTTGGCTGTGCACCAGCCTCTTCTGTCTTCTTACACTGTTCTACAATGAACTGCTGCTCCACAGAGCATCTGGACAGTGATAGTTCTACAGGACCTTTCACCCCCCTATGCTTTACACCTAGCACCTGCACACAGAAGAAAAGTTCTCTCCTCTTGAACTGCAGCTACTGCTGGGGTGAAACCCTGTAGCTGCTACCTGTACCCAGAGCCATATACAAGCAGTTGAACTTCAGGGGGTAGAAGGGTGTGCATCCCATCTGAAATGACAGGGTGACCTGAAGAAAGTTAGCAACCAAGATTCTTGATCAGGATCTGCCAGGGACAATGAAGGTGAGTATAGGAAGGGATAAACCTACTCCTAAGATAGAAGATATAGGACACAGGTCACTGGTCCCACTATGAGCTCTTGAATACTGCTGTTTTACAGCAAAGTGTGAAAAGACCTAGACCTTCTCTTTCTATCCCTCCTATTCCAAAGTTTGTACAACTTACTAACAAAGTGTTGTACAGAAATATTATTGCAAGTTGAATACCAAATGCCATGTGAGATGGTGGAAGTGGAGTGTAATTTCATTTATTTCAATGACATTTTCCACTGGGAATAATTTTTACAAGATCTCTGTGGTCTGCTGCTCCAAAGAACTTGTGAGAGGAGACATTGTTGTGTTCCAGAATGATCCTGAACCTCATGGAATTAGTATTTGTAAAGCTGCAAGACCCTCAAATGCATAGTGTTACAGGAAGCTAAAGCATTCTGCAGTATTTATCTATTCTCTCCTGCCAGTGCAGGATGAGAAGATCCTGTAAGAAGGCATAAATATCTGAAATAAATTGAAGAGATTTCCAGAGGAAACCTGTATGGGAGAGTTTCTTTCACCCAAGAACCTGGGCTTGACTGCCTGAGACCATGGCCAGTTTGTGTAACTGCAGTGCTTTCCAGGGGCTGGAAAACTGATCAATGATTGCAGCTGTCACTCCTGAGTGACACAGTGCTGAAGGCATCATGTTGGGCCATACCCCTCTCCCATCCTTCAGGTAGGGTTGTCACCAACATACAGACATGGCTTTGATTAGAAAGATCCTTTGGGGCCACAGGCAGCTGAAGAGGAGACTCAGTAGCCTCAGGGCTTAATCACTTATGCTAGAGACTGGCTCTGAGCTCTGGGAAATGCATATGTGGCTTTGAGCCATTTTGTTTCCTGCTTTGCTCCTCTTCTATATCCAAGCCTATTGAAAAGGGGGAGGGAGGAGGCAAGCCTGCAGTGCATGCTGCCTTTGTGGACACTGTTAAATTGGTGCTACAAAGAGCTCCAGCCAAAAGGAATGTGTTGAATAGATGTGCTAGGGAAGAAAAAGCCACAAGTGTTTGGATTTGCCACTTATAAGGGCTAGTATATCACAGTCACATTTAAGTAGTCACCCAGAGCTTCTCCTAAGCTTCCTGCTGTAGGAGAGCTGTTCTTTCTTTCTATTTTTTTTTTTCACTCCTTGGGCTTCCCATCTTTGTATTAAAAAAGGGTTTCAATAAGCTTTAACCATCTTGCTCTTAAGGTCTCCTGGCTTTTTTCCATTCTTCAGTCAGGAAGTATGGCAATAGCCTCAAAGCACCGTGCATTGCAATGTGTTTTCCCCAGGCACATAGTTGAGATCATTCTGTACCTGGTGGATCTGTACCACAATCATACTACAGATGTAGGCACCTCTGGAGCCCTCTCTGTGGAGAACTCTACCCAGTGTCCTACCTGGCAGAGAAGTTGAGGGAAAAAGGGACACCTGGTAAGGACAAGGGGATGGCTGGGCAGCTAGAGTATACCAAGCTCATTCCAATTCTTTCTGCTCTGCTACAGATGAGATACAGGAAGAGAGTTTCATCCTGAGAAGGACTTGTGAGTTTCACAGAATCACAGAATGTCAGGGGTTGGAAGGGCCCTAGAAAGATCATCTAGTGCAACCCCCCTGCCAGAGCAGGAGCACCTAGACCAGCTCACACAGCAATGTGTCCAGGCAGCTCTGCAATGGCTCCAGACAAGGAGACTCCACAGGCTCCTGGGCAGCCTGGGCCAGTGCTCTGGCACCTGAACTGCAAACAAGTTTCTCCTTGTGTTAATACTAAACCTCCTGTGGTCTAACTTGCTCCCATTCCCTCTTGTCCTACCATTGGATGCACATATCTGCAAACTTCACTGAGGTCTCCTCTCAGTCTCCTCTTGTCCAGGCTGAAGAGACCCAGCTCTCTCAGCCTGTCCTCCTAGGGCACATGCTCTACTCCTTTCATGATTTCTGGAATAGGAAACATTTTTCTCTCAGGATCCTGTGCAAAGGCTGATAGGAAGCACTGGGATGTATGCCCAGATGATCTAGCACCAGAACATGTGCAGTGTTTGCTCTCCTGTTCGTAAGGGCCAGGTCACACTGCACAGCTTCCTCAGACACTGAAGAGCAAATAACTAGAAATCTCCAGACTCTTCTAGGCCTATCTTCATCTTTAACCCATCCTGCAATAGCACTAGGGGGTTTTTTTGCCAGTCTTTGGTCATTTTCTCCAAAGATAATTCTCTGAGTTTCTCTGGCAGTTTATTCCTGTGGTGAACTAAAAAGTTCCTCCCAGAGCTTCAGGCATTTTGTCCATGTTAATAATAGCTTGTTTCTGCTTTCTTAGTAGCACTACTTCACACATCAATAGCTCTCACCTGTCATGCCATCCTTCTGTGCTAGATTACTCTCCCTAGCCCCTTTACACCCTACTCAGAGATGTTTACTTTTGTTACTGAATTCACATTTGTTCTACTGAAAAATGACTAAAATGTCTTCACAGCTTTAATGAATAATGACATACTATACTCACCAAAATAATAATTAGCAATGCAGCTAAAAATAAATCAAAGTGTGGATCAGACTTCCAAAGGCAATAGGAAAAAACTGCAGCCATGAACATAGATGGAGCTAAAAATAGCTAAGGACTCGGGGGGGAAAAAAGAGATAAAAAGCTTAGAGGAACTTATGAATGGCCAAGTGTCTTATAGATAGATCACAGTCCACCCAGATTGTTACACACAGTCCCAAGACTGCTCCATTTCCTGTCAGCCTTCCCCTAAATGCACTTCAGCACATTTAGGAGCTTTCTGAGGATGTCAAGAAGTTGGGCAGTTGGAGCAGGCTAGGACAAGTAAGAGAGAAATGAGGTTCTCCAAGAGTTTCCATCTGGCCTCCTATTGTTCTAATGGTGAGCTTCCAGATGAAGGAAGAGGTGCCTACTGTCAAAAGAGCCAACTGCATGAGGATTTATGATGATGACAACCATTATTATTTCTACATCCTTGGGATAAATCTTCCCTGTGGTGCCAGGAAAGGAAGCAATGAAACAAGTCAAGACAATGGGAGCATGCTGAACAGAAGAAAAGGCACAGGCAGCACACTGGTTGATAGAGGATAAAGCAGTTCAGATGCTCTAGGAACCATCTTGCTTTCCCCTAGCACCATCTAAAATGTAGAGCCATTTCTTGGCAGAAAGGCATAGTTCCTGCTTCTTCAGGAAGCCACAGGACAAGCTGGTTCTTGCTAGTTCAATTGATTGACCCATTAACAATAACAATATTCAAGTCTTTGATAAGACATATCACTGGAGTTAGGCAAATTGTAGATCTGCTCAAATGAAGCAAAGATTAGGGCATGCAAATGTTATGTGGCCAGGTTATGTCATTAGTTTTACTCTACTTTTCAGGTTAACTGGTCCCTCAGCCATGAAAACAGACACAAATCATGCAATCTCCTTTACAGTGAATGATTATCTATCTCAAATTTTAGCCCAG
>VWZO01003061.1:188990-206886 GCA_013396975.1 Bucco capensis
CGAGTGTGGCCCCTTCCCCCCCCCCCCCTTTTCTTTTGGTAACTCTTTTTCCTCCTTTCTAGTCAGAGAAAGGAGATCATATTGTATACCACAAACTGCATGGCACAAACATGCAGACAGACATATATATATATATATAAACATAGTAGAGTGAGTGATTTGCAAGATATCCACTGCCTGAAGTCAGTTTGCATAAGCAACTCACTAAATCTTGCTGAAATTAAATCAGAAATGAAGCCTAGATACAGAATGCTTTCAAATACTCAATTTCAACAGGAGTCCTTTGATCCCTTTCAGAAAGAATGAGTTATCAATGCACATACACTATCTGTCCTCTATCAAATCAGTCACTAACTCCAGGTTTGGGGATCTGCTTACTCCTTAGCAATATGTGAGAGTACTCAGTGTAGAACTGGAGCACCTATTGGGCCTTGCAGATAACTAACATTTTGATCTCAGTGCAAAGTAGAGGGGGAAAGTTCCACCTCTGTTTTGCATTGGTTGCAGAGAGAATTATTCTGAAGCCTGAAGAAAATACAACATATCTCTCCAAGATTCTTGCTTTCCAGATTGTACTTTGCAAGCATTTATTATTAACATTTTAGCATACAATCCTAGTCTTTAGCTCTAGTGGGTCAACATAAACTTGATTGAAAGAAGAATTAAAGGGCCTAGTTTTAAGGAATGAATGGTGAGATATTGACAAATGCTTACTTGCCTTAATCCTATTGAAACCAGCAGGAAAATCCTGCTAGGCTCCTGCCTGTATAAATCTTATTTGTTAGGACAGTTCTGCAAGTTACCTGATACCACCCTGCCACTGTTTGGAACTAGGCTTGTAAATAGCTGCTGAAAGAGGACAAAGTAAAACAAAGGAGCTTAAAGAAGCCTTAAAGTGTTAGGAGGAAATCTGGGTATTTTAAGCTTAGGAATCTCAGGGGTATGAAGGGATTACACTAAAATCTTGGTCCCATTTTCTGCAGTTGGAAAGTTAAAATGCAGGAGGCAGAGTCTTAGCAAAGGAGAAGAGAGGATCTCAGGGTTAGGGTAGCTGACAGACAGCTATCCTACAGCACTCTCCTTCCTCTGCTGCTGAATTCCTCTGTTATCCCAGCCCATACTTTTCACAGGGTGATTCCTAGTGGCATGTTTTGCATCTCTGAGTAGCTGGATTCAGCTTGACTCTGATTTGGAGCAGTACTGAGCATTCAGAGCTGCAGCTGACAGCAAAGGGAGATGCTTTCAGATAAGCGCAACTGAAAATAAAAGCCACTAATAAAAGTCAGGTCTTCTGTTTCTCAAATTCAGCACAGAACATCAGGGAGTCCTGCTGACCAGGCTCTTTCTTTGTGCTTCAGTTGTCCATCTGCAAAAATGGAGTAGAATTATCCAGTTATCTCACGGTGTTGCAAGGATTTAGGAAATAATGCTAGGGATGTGCTCAGAATCACAAGACAGAATCACACCCTGACTTATCATGAGAGAACAAAATGCTGAATAATGCTGTTCATTCCATGACCTGGATGTGGTAGGAATCCCTGACAAGAAAAATAAGATGCTTTCCTGTTATTAGTGTACTAAAATTTGCACCAGCTGAGGTTTAGATTGGATGTTAGAAAAATTCTTTCACAAAAAGAGTTGTTAGACATTGGCCCAGGCTGCCCAGGGAGGTGCTGGAGTCACCATCCCTGGAGGTGGTTAAGAAACATCTAGCTGTGGTACTTAGGGCCATGGTTTAGTGGCATGGTGGTGATAGGTAGATGATTGGACTTGATGATCTTAGAGGTCTCTTCCAACCTTAATGGTTCTGTGAAAATACATTCACAAGAGGAGACCATGTTGAGCTTGCACAGGCAACTGCATTTCCTATACTGGCTAATTTTGTAATACTTTACTTAGCAGCCTTAATAACTTTCTTCTAACATAGTTTCTCTCTGGTCTTCTTCACACATATGCTAGCTCATCTTGCAGCTGAAGCTTATATCTATTACCACTCCTAGTAATGTAGGACAATTCAACTTATACCCATATTCACTTTCCAAATGCAATAAACTAAATCATGGAAGATCAAACCTCTTGGCCTCAGGAGCATCTTAAAAATAAAAAATAAAATTAAAAAAAAAGCCTTTCAGTGTCCAAGAATTGTCCTCATCTGAGGCAAGATAAGGAATCTTTAAACAAGTAGTTCCCAGGCAATGGCTTCCCAAGGTCCCAGTACCTAGTGTGGGATGGAGTGAGGCTGGGTGCCTAGCTGAGTCCCAGAGCTTGTAGGGATCTATTAGCCTCAGAAAGCCCTGAGAACTTCCACCCATATGGAGATACTGGAAAAAAAAACACCAGTCCTAACAGCAGCAATGTGCTGTCAGTAACATGATGTATCTCCATTGTGGGAGTCAAACTTCAGTTGCTCACCACCTGCCCATGCCTTGAAAGCCACAAGTTGGCCATCCTTGAATTAAGGGAAGCAGGATTATCAGTGGAAAAGAAACCCTTTTCCCTTAGCAAAAAAAAAATAAATGAATAGAAACTAAGTCTTATCTAGCAATTTAATGAGTGCACTATTACTGCATCAGGGAAAAGCCCTCTGAAGATGGAATCATTTAATATGTACAAAAAGCTACTGAACAGAGAATGATTTTGTTCAAAGGATTAGCTATGTCCTTGCCTGGTTTTCAGCAACTCAGTGGCTGCCCTGCAACATCAGAGCTGGAATTGCTGGGGTGCTGCAGGGCAGAAGCACAGGGTGCTGATAAAAGTGGAGCAAAGGAATGACAGAAATCCTGTTCAGCATTTCCCTGTGCTCTGTATAACTTCAGTGCTATTTCACTGCCACTGGCAGCAAACTGACCTCCTGTTCACACCACACTAACTCAAAACTTGTGGTTTTTAAGAACTGCCCATCTCCAATTCCAATAAGCTTCTCCAGGCATTTCTGGGCTGCTCAGAGTTTTCAGAAACACATTTCCAAACAGCAGAATCACTCTATATGGTAACCCTCAGAAGTACTGAGCACACTCTCTCATCTGCTGTGCCTGACAGCAGGAAAAGCTTACAGGCAAGTACCCAAGAGACAAGTTGAAATATTACATGTTGGGGCTATCAGCATCAATGCCACTATCCTGTGTGAAGCTGAGAGGCAAAGAGGGAACTCAGTGGGGCTGGATATAAGGAGGCAGAGCAATAAGGAGCATGTTTTTCTTTCTGCAGGGGCAGGTTAGAACCACAGAAGAGCAAGAGAAGAAAGCAAGCCCTGTGGAGTCACTTACTATACTTCTCAAGGCAGGGAGGCTAACCTTAACTTGGTAAGGCTCCTTCAGTTCTGGAGTGTGTGCTTACAAGTTGCAGCATTGTTTGCTGTGGTCAGTGCTTCTCCTTCTATGGGGAGAAGAAGCCAGTGGAGTCACACAATTGTAATTGCTTCCCATAAAATTATCTCCTGACATAATCCTGTGCCTTTTCTACCTCCTCCTTAATTTCTGTGCTGTGGTACTGTACATTTCTGTGACAAATCCAGAAGCAGCCCCACGGGTAGCCTGAAACCCTATCTGATTTGGAAGCAATAAGGACTACAAAATCCCCATCACCTCACCAAAGCTAACACAAGTCAGCATTCCATTTCAATCTCTGCTAAGAAAAACTCCCCCCTTGAGCATGTCAAGCTGCTTTATCCCCCCTGGGAAAAGCAAACTTTATTCTGGAGGTAACTCATGGACACAGAGGACTATGAGGCAACATACCAGTTGATCAGCAACCAGCATATGTGGCAGTGTGGGAAAAATTCCTACCTGGGCCTGGCCAGAAAATTGCTTCCCATCATATGCACCAGAGATTTGAGGAAGGCAATACAGACATTCACAATCTCCACTGTAACAACAGCATATTCCAACTAGGGAGAAACCCCAGGAAGGCTGTCATTAATAAAAGTGTATAACTGTGTATCACCAAGGCTCTTGCCTCTTCTCAGGCTCCCTGTTAAGCATAGTGTAAAGGCTCTGACCTCCTTCTTAAACCTATCCTGGTCTGGAGCTTACATTCCAGACAAACTGCCTCTTCTGATGTGAGCATAACCTCCACACCTTGCACATCCTCCAGGGCAGCAACTAAGAGCCTGAACTTCATGACAACAGCACCAAGGTTGGGCAATAGGACCTGTGATTCCATGGATCTGCTTGCTTCCTCCTTCCTCAGGAGATCCTCCCATGGAGTTCCAAAGGCAGATACACACACACCACTCCCACAGACATGAATATAAAGCAACTAGAAATTAAAGCAAACAAATGATTTGCACTACTCAAGCTATTACTTTCAGGTGACCAGAAGGGAAGGGAAGGAGAGAGGAACAAATCCATACTTTTTTTCTGTCATTTCTATCTATATTCATTCATGCAAGGCAGATGAATTCTAGCTTAAAAGCTACTGCTTGTATAGAGACAAAAGAGGCAGAATGAATTCTACTTTCTTCTGTGGCTTGGGTTCCTCACATCATACACAAATGAACTATCAAGAGTGTTCCAGGCTTGATTTGTTAAAGAGCTAAGCTGATATCTTCCAACACCAGTGACAAGTGTAGTACTAGTTTCAGTGACAATATATTTGGCCCATTTTTGCCCAGTTATTTGACAACCATCATTCACAGGCACAAGTTAAAAGTAGCATGACATATACTACATAAAAAGCCTTTCTTACAAGCATCTTTCTGGGCACATGGTAAAGGCTGAAGCAGAAAGTGTAAAATGGAAACTACCTCTAAAGCCTTGTTTTAACTCCTTTGTGTATATGCCTTAGAAGAGTCTTTACCATATATATCTTCTCTTTTCCTTGCAAGTCTCCTCCACTCCAGTTACTATAAAGGCCAAACAGAGCTCACTGAGTTGGTAGACATTCAGTGTTTTCCTGTTATCCTAATTTCAGGCATGGCAAAGTGCCTTATTTGCCACACATCATTCAAACCCCTCACAGAATGCAGAATAATTATTTTGTCATGGTCTTTTTTCTGTGCTGCTATTTTGTCATAATATCTCAGTGCTTCAGGAGCCTTAATGGATGTTCTCCCAGAGAGGTAGGTGGGGTTGTTATCTCTATTTTACAGACAGGGAAATCAGATACAAAGAGGTCACAATGGCCAGAGCATCCACCAATTTGAGGCCCTATTTTGTGCTGTCTTTGATTAGCATTTCCCCAGCTCTATGTGTGTTAAGAGCAGAACTCCATCAAATAGTGGCTCTGCACTTCTGCCAGTCAGACCCCAGGTGTCTTCAGGCTGAGAAGGTACCAATTAGTGGCCACCCATGGAAAACCTCATTTGTATGGCTTTATCACATAGGAACTTGTGGTAAAAGGCAGGGAAAAGCTTCATTCTTGAGAGCAGTATTCAACTGCCAAAACATGAGACCATTCTTCTGGGTTTGTACAGCCCCTTGCACAATTAAATGCAAAACCTTCATCACTGGCAGCAAAGGAAACAGGAGAGCTATAGAAAACACCTTCATTTATGGCAAAACTCATTCAGTGCCTAAATATATTCCATTCTGTGCACTGAATGAGACAGGGATCCTAGGAAAAAAAAAAACAACAAACAAAAACCCCCACCAGTATTTGATTTTATAATTAGGAACCACATCATCATGCCCATAGGTGAGAGAAGACAAAGTAAAGATGGATAGGCAACCCTTTTAATTAATTCTTTATATTCTACGTGTTTGACTTTGAAAACTCAATGTATGTTTAACAAGTGTTTAATCTCTTATTTTAAAAACATGGACTAAAAAGGAAGGAAATAGGAAATTTCATCATTTGAAATCCTAATGACACTCTCTTTTATTACAAAGACACAACTGTTGCTTATTAAATGGTTGCAAAACTCTTTACACTTTCCAGCTTTATTCCTCTGATCTCAACAGATGCAGATAAATAACAAATTAAAAACCCACAGTGTCAATTTGAAGAAGATGCCTACCAAGAAAATTCTTATCCAAACTGGGAAAGCTCAGGAAAATTTGCTGTAGTTCAAAAGATTGTCTTTGACTACTGCAGTTTCTCTCATCCCTCAAAAGTAGGGTAATCCTGATTATAGGCAGGGTGTCTTGTTCCCCCTCTTGTGTTGTGTAAAGGCTTTGGAATAACCAAAGAAAGGATATCTTCCTGAAGGTTGTATGGACTCAACACATGATAATGGAAGATAACCACAATTCAGCTTTAGTTCTTCTCTATTCTCATGCAGCAATAGCTCTTCAACTGCAGGAGGATATATCCAGGGAAGGTGAATATTGTATCTCTACATGTTTTATTCAGTATTTCCAGCAACTGCTGGGACACATCCTAATGGGAACAGAGGGGATTAAGCACTGAAAGTGAGTGCTAGTAGGAGTACAGCACTCCAGTTGGGAATTTGTGAGTGACTGTCATATCAATGCTTTGAGGCAATTCATGTCAGGCAGGCAGATGAAGCCACCAACTGAGAAATCCCTTGTAAAAATTCTCTCCTGAGGATGATGAAAAGGGAACCCCAATCTGAAGCTCCAGCACATGTCCATGTTCAGAAGATGGATGTTGGAGCTAGGTCTAGGAAGAAGGTGCAAAATGCACCATAGTCTTAAATTCCCTAGAAAACATGGAGAGAACTAGGCATCTCAGTATTACAAGACACCAAATAAATACCTCTTGAAACTCTCCATAACAAATGTTGAACGTAGTGACATCTAAACTCTCTAGGTTTAGCTATCTTGGTCTGGTTATCATGGAGGCTTCTTCTGTTTTGGATTCCAAGCCCTGAACCCCTGCCCAGAAAGAGACAACTACAGCTCCTCTCTGACAGCATGCAGTAGATAGGTCTTTATCTAGCACTCAGTGAAGAGACTAGCCTCCCTAAATTATAGACAATGTGGAGTCAACTCTGGACCTGAAAAGACCTCAAGTCATACCTCCCTCCTACAGAAGACTGTTTAGAATATGCTGCTCCTAGCTTTTCCTGCTTAAGCAGGTTTTTTTCATGGAAGAGTTCAACAAGCATGAGGCCAGAGAGAGAAAAAGCACAGAAGTAAATATAGATTTATTAAGCACTCTTCTGCAAGAGGACAGATTGGGTCCAATTCCTGCTTCAATGAATATTTGATACTAATCATACAAAATAGCATTGAGAGAGCACAAGAGACCATTTAGTCCATCCTCTGGTCCAAAGTGCCTCCTACAGCCCTTCAGTGATTGGAGCTGCCATAGTTTTCTCAGACAATCTATTCCTGGACATCATATTCCTTTTGGACTATTCCTGAAGTCTAGTCTGAATCACTCTGACAGCCCATTAAAGACCATTACTCCTTGTTTTATCCACCCTGGACAGGAAGTACATATTATTCCCATTTTCTTGCACTCCCCAGCTTAGCATCCTGCCCCCTCTCAGCCATTTATTCCTTTTAGGTTAAACAATCCTAATTATTTCAGTCTTACCTCACAAATTACATTTCCCTTCACCTCTGGCAGATCTCACTCTCCCAGTCTGCACTCTCTCTCACTGGATCATAGTTTCTTAGAGAGCACTACAAGATTAAGGCAGGACATTTCAGCTGAGCCTTGCATGTGCTCATCAGAGCTGGAGGCTTATTAGATGTGTCTTACAGCCTGGACTGGACAACTTGCTAAGATAATGTTTTCCTTTTTGACAACAAAATAATGTTCTAGACTAACATGGTCCTCTAGAGACCCTGCATCCCCTCCTGAAGGGCAGCTAGCTAGCCTCTTAGCTCCCATGGCCAGCTGGCTGCAATTTATTAATCACTCCCATGGAGAGCACTTTACATTTGTTCGGATGCTGCTCACACCAGGGCTTTGGGTTGACAAGCTTCTCCTGGATTCTGCTATTTTGCACCACCCTGCACCTGGTTCCTGACATCTGCAGCTTTGAAAAAAAACATTTCCTCTAGACGCTTGCCCAGGTTGAAATTGAAATACAAAGTATTTAATGAAAACATGAAGCACCAACAGGCCCCAGCTCAAGCTTGTGGTAACCTGCTCAATACAGGCTTCTGTTTCAACAAGGAATCAGTGAGAATTGTTCAGTGAGAAGGATTATCTACACCAGTTCTGCATCCCTGTTGTAATATTTTCCTTTGGATCATGTTTCTTTCCTTCACTTATGATAAAAGCCTGTGAGATAATGTCAAAATCCTTACAAAAGACAAGGTATGACAACTACTTCCCCTGTATCCACAAGGCTTGTTAGAGAAGAAAGCTAAATTAGTTTGACATGATCTATTCTTGACAGATCTGTGCTGGCTCCTAATAATCTCCTTTATTTGATTATTTCCACCATTTTTTTTTATTCCAGGAATGAAGTTAAACTGAGTAGTCTGTAATTTCTTATCTTCTCCTTGTTCTTTATCAGCCTTCTGACACCTCATGAGTCTTCAGCGCTCATGGTTCAGAGATTGCTCCCATCAGCTTTGTAAATAAGCTAGGATGATTTAAAACAACCATATTACATCAGTACATTCTGACTTGTTCTGCTTTTTTCCTAGACCCTGATCTTCATCCTTTGTGGTTGCTTTAGCCATCAACTTGCAGCTGACCATGTTACTGGAGACATCCAAAATGGGCATAAAATGCTTTTGCCTTATTGACAATATATGATGTAAAGCTTTAAGCAAAGCTCTTCTCTCCCTTCCATTAGTATCATAACCACTAAGGTAGAGAGTGAGGAAAAAATTCTTTCACTCTCTTGCTCTTGCCCAAAAAGTATTTTATGTGTCTGTATAAGATAGAAGAGCTTCTCCAGGAAACACTGGTCCCAGCATAGTCCATAGCCTAATAGCAGATTCCTCTGGGAGCTAGTGGTACAGTCTGCTCTGGCAGAGATGGGATATTCACCACATCTCTGAATAAATACTTTAATCAAAGTGTTTCTGGATAAAAGGAAGGTAGTATATTCCCTTCCTCTTGGATATATTCTGTGCTGACCCTTGATCTGTGTGCTCTGACTCAAGTATCCATTTTGGCTCTTCAGGGAAAGCCAACTGGAAAAATACTTGGTTTCTAGACCCCATGGTAGCTTAGCTGTTAAGTAGGTATTTGAGCTGATTAGTGCTTATGGAATTAAGGATCATCTAGGCATGCCACTAAGCAACCTTTAAACATTTAAAAGACTTTACAGGTGTAAATGTAATTATCTCAGAACTTTAGGCACCTCCACAGTTAGAAAGGAAAGAAGCTCTCAAGTTCTACAGCGTATGCAGACACTTAGTGGTTCAGCTTAGAGCAGTCCCTTATTTCTCAGTTCAGAACAGCACTAAAACATTGTGATACCTTTCAGATTCCTCACTAGCCACACCCTAATTAAAAAGTAATGAAATTCTACAAGAGAAGTGCCAAGGGTTAGAGCTGAGCCTGTCATGCTTCTCAGGAACAGTTGAGCAGGTGCTGACCTTCTTGCATTTTCTCAGCAGGTGATTTCCAGCAGTGGACTTCACTCTTACATGAAACTAAATAGCTGCATGTTTTACTGTCAGCAAATCAGCAAGTGCTACTTGTTTCTACCCTTCCAAACCTAGAGGATTTTGAATAAATTATTTATTAATCCATCACTTGTGTACCTTACTCCTGAAGCTGTGGGCAGGCAGATGGAATGATACAAGGAGAACAATGGTCAGTTCAAAACCATTGTGGCTTACATGCTGCTGGTATAAATTTGAACTGATATGACTTGCTGGCATCTTGTGCAAAAGAGAAAGCATGGTACTGTGCTGTCTCAACCTGTACTACTCTTGAGCACTTAATGTTGCACATGTATAAGGACATTGGATACTATTAACAAAATAAATGGATTAGACTCCATTCAATAGTCTGATGAATTGGATGCCAATTTATCATTGTTAAGGCTATTATCAGAAGTAATCAAAACTGTAAATTATTCTAGGCATCACCAATTATTAGAAATCATCCTCATTCATAAAAAAAAATAGAAATAGAATTTTCTGAGACCACAGTTTCCCACTTAGACATTTATGAGTAGAGTGAAATAAAACTAGCTTTAGGTCTAGTTTCACAGCCAAGCTCACTCCCCTGTAGACCTAAATTTTAGGGGCATTCAAAGCAAATGAACAGGATTCTTTTAGAGCCTATTGCTAATTACCAGCCCTTATAGAAAGGTGTCTCCTACAAAAAGAATGCTTTTATAAATAGAGATATACAGTGATTATGGCTGGAATTAATTCAAGAAACTTCAGAAGTAAGATGAGTAATGAATAAGACTGACATTTACTGGTTATCATTTAAAAGAATATGAGTACATCCTGGCTTCCCTTTCAAAGAATCAAAGCCAACCAACCATGGTGGGAGAAAGGCAGGCTCAGGACATCCTCTCTTAGAATCATACAACAGTTCCAGCTGGAAGAGACCATGGAGATCATCAAGTCCAGCCTTTGTCCTAGCCCTAGCAACCTGCTAAATGATGCTCCCCAATGCAACATCTACCTGGCTCTTAAACACCTCCAGGGATGGGGACTCCAGCACCTCCCTGGGCAGCCTGTTCCAATGGCTGACAAACCTGCATCAAAGAAATTCCTCCTAAAGTCTAGCCTGAACCTCCCCTGGGGCAATTTCCATCCATTTCCCCTTGTCCTAGCACTCGCCACTAGGGAGAACAGAGCAGTCCCTGCCTCTCTACAACCTCCCTTCAGGTAGTTCTAGAGAGCAATGAGGTCTCCTCTCAGTCTCCTCTTTTGCAGGCTAAACAGGCCCAGATCCCTCAGTCTTTCCTCACAAGGCTTATGTTCTAAGCCCTTTACCAGCTTGGTAGCCTCTGTACCCTCTCCAGCACCTCAATGTCCTTTTTGTAGTGAGCCAAGGAGATAGCTGGAACACAGCCTGCCACCCCACAGTGGCATTAGTACCCAAGGGACAAGTCCAGAAGAAGTATGAGCTCCCAAGAAAGCAGGAGTGGTGATGCTAGTTTGTATTGGGTGCATTGTTCCTATGGCAGCCATACCCCTCCCCAGCCACCTGCTGGGCTGAGCAGCCTTTAATGGGATAGCTGAGGATGCACCACTTTGCTCTCTCTGTTTGTGGGTGCTCATTGGCAGTAGTTTCAACAGCTGCTCACATGGAGAACAACTGGGGAAAGCAGTGCAAAAGCAACTGGAAGCACAGAAGAAGGAGGCATGGAGCTTTCCCTCCTCCCAGGTTCCTTTCTGCTAGCAATGCCAGGAAGGGTGAAGGGAATAAGGCCCTGGTGGTAGTGGCTGATGCTGCCAAGAGGAGTCCCCAAGAAGCACAGCCTGATGGAAGGTTGGTACCCAGCTGGAGGAGAGAAGAAGCAGCAGGAGGGACTGCATGGTCAAGGGAGCAGGAGGAAGGCAAGGAGCAGAACAGATGGGGAGAGGAGACAAAACGAATAACAGACGGAGACATCAAGATCAGTGCAACTCCAAAAGCACAAATTCCTATTTGTTATATTAAAAACAAGCCACTATTTTCATGACACTATGCCTCCACCTCCCCACACAAACTGTAGGTTGCTACAGGCGGGATCATTATGATGGTAGCACACTGGTGAAGAGAAAGGAGAAAACTAAGCTTGTAGCCCAACTCTCAGACTCTGGCCCACAGCAATAAAGCTCAGGTCAGGGAAGAAAATGAATGGTTTGTGTTAAAGGAACTCAAGTGGCTAATAAATACCTCAGCACTGCAGGAGTGACTGAGGATGGATAAAGCAGTGCTTTGCCTGTCTAAAGCACCTTTCACCTGGAGGCATGTGAATCCTTTCTTTTTTCCCCACTCACTAATTATTTAGTTTCCAAATTAAAGAAGCATCTTGCAGAGAAAGTCATGACAGGCAGAGAAACTGTGCTTTGATATCAAGTCAGAAAGCAGGTTAATAGCAATGCTAGGAGGAGAAACTAGGTCTCCCCAAAACAGTTCCTATAAGCTAACTAGTGGCCTGTGGTGCTTGCAACCATGAGAAGCCACGGAGTTTTACACACACACTCAGCAGGTGATAGAGATAGCCCTAGGAAAATATAAACACCTTCTCCACATGAGGCCATCAGAGCTCTGAGGTTACATGTCACCTCCTGGCATGCTCAGGAGGATCTTGGGATGTAGATGAAATGAATGTGGATGGATTCTAGACTTTAGATGCTGAAAGGTGTTCCACCTGGATACCTGCTCTGGTATTCCCACAGCAAGGTAGTCTGGTATTTCCCCTGGCATTCCACTGGGCCTTTCTGCATGACTGACCCTTTCTTACCAGCCTGACATTCCCTTGTGTAGAGCTGCTGGGTTGTGGTTGTTTTAGCTGTTAATACATCAGTCCATCAACATACACATGCCTGCTCAGTACAGACTAGGCAGACCCCACTTCTAGCCCATTTCCTCTGCACGTGGAGCCAACAAGAGTCACTGAGGGGAGCACATGCCTCACAGCATGAGGCCAGCAAAGCCAAGCAGCTATACAGATCCTTGATTATGTCATGCAAGACTATCAGCTTGTTCTCATCTTCTGATGGGCAAGGAGTCCAGTTTGCCTTCCCAACAGCACAAGGCCTTGCAACGTGGCAGCTGCCAGGAGTGGGGAATTTCTGCTTTCTGGGAAATGGAAAGAGGGAACTATAACGTCTGTGCTGGGTTGGCATCACAGAACCCCTGACATCTGGCCTGAAATGAGAGCAGACCTGAGATGAAACCTCTTTGCACTTTCTCCTTCCAGTCAGTCAAAACCACATGAGTGGAGAAGGTGTCCCTCTCACCCCTCATCCCCAAGCACTGCCCAGCCTCTCAGCATGGCATGGGTAGTAGAGTCTGGAGCTAGAGCCCATTTTCTTATCCTGAGGCAGAAGCAGCTCTGAGATCATTCAGACACCCTCAGACAATACCTGTTGGTTCCTTGAGCTGCACACGTGTACCCACCTGGCACAGGCAGATACAAGATTCGATGGAGCCCTCTCAGCAGGGATGTCTCTACATACCAGTGGGTACTGACTGTTTTCTGCTGGGACTTCCATTCAGGAGCAAGTGGCAATAGGCAATTTGGATCAACAGACAGGTTTCTTTCCCGCTAAGCATTACTGCTGTCCTCCCCCTGGAAACTCTGCCTGCAATTAGTTCCCTGGGAGGGGGCTTGTCTATGCCATTAAGAACAGTTACATCATGTGATCTAGGAGAAATCAATGTCTCTAATAGTCAGCAAAGGCAGTGGAGGAGGATAGGGAGATGGGAAGGGTGTTTCTCTGGAGACACCCTTCTCGGAAGAAATCCCAGGGGTATCACCCCAGGAAGAGAAAAACTAAGGACCTGGAGTAATTAAAGTTCCATGCAGAAATTGTTTACTGGAAGAAGCACAGAAACTGCTCCAGGTCTCTCAGAAAGGCAGAGGCAGTGGCTAGACTCTTCTCAGATACCTCTGCCCTGAAGTCAGTAGTCTGTGGTGATTTACACCATGCTGGCAAGTGGAGGGAGGAGGGCTGTGGGTGGACACATTTCTTCTAAAATATCCTTTTTCCTCTCTCCTTGTTGATGTTTAAAGGTAAGACTATGCCTTGCAAGTTTGGAAGCATTGGATTGTGCAGGATAATTAAGTTATTCTAAGTGAGGTCCGAGACATTTTTGTATCCTAAGGCAAGAAAACCTTGACTCTGTGTGCATCTTCCTCTGTGTCTCTCTTTTCCATTTCCTCCTTCCTGCACACCTCTGCAGTTCCTGGAATGACAAGACACCTCATTGCCTGGCTGTAATTGCTAGAACAGTTCCCTAAGGCTTTCTCCTTCTCCACTTGCATTAAACTGCATCTTTTAGAGGTACAGCCCTGTTTATTCATGCTGCTCGTGTGGAAGGGGAGAAATGCAGCCTGCCTCTTCCCCCCCTCCCTCCTTGGACTCGCTGGGTGTGGCAGGTTTAAACCTTTGCAGCCGCTGGCTCTCCAGCACCGGGCTGAGGAGGAGAGGACAGAATGGGAGGGAAGCAGTCGGATATGGCTAGTGATGAATGAGACTCATCTCACCCACAAGTGGGAAACCTGCTTGCGGGTTATTGTTTAATCACTCATGCAATCCAATCCCAAGCACATACCCCCATCAGGTCCATCTGTTCTAGTATGCAGTGCATGCAACACTTGCATCTCCAGCCACCTAGCTTAACTCTCCAGCCCTGCCTATGACTGACTGCAGCTCTTGCTGGCACCAAAGGTTGAGTTCCATTCTCCAGAAATTGCTTAACCCAGCTTTTTGGTTCTGACACCTTTTCGCTGAATATTTCGTGAGCTACAAGCAACTGTAGGCAGAAATTACAGCAGCAAGCTATCTACATCTCTCATGGGTGGGCACAGTCAGTCAGATACTTCACTCTTCACATTGGCATTGCACCCACAAGAAAGAATAATCTGCAGGGTACGAGTGAGTGAACATATTTGTCTGTGAGGGGTGGGAGGACAGACACACGCAGGCACACCTAGACACAAATGTGAAGAGATTTCTTCCACGCCCAAGCCTGCAATTCCAACATTTTGCTCTTTAGCTGCCAGAAAGGCGGGACACCAGGGGCTTCCCCTGCAAAATAATTTGAGGAGAGCTGCCCTTATTTTGGGAAGGAAACTCCTGCCTCTGCTTAAGAACCCATTCCACCTTTTTGTCTCTGTGAATGGTCTGGGTGTGGACAGAGGAAGAGCACAAGCTGAAAACCGAGATCTTTCCCTTCTCCAAATGAAAGCTTCCTCTGGTGGATCACCAGCTTTGCTGAGCAAACCACTATATTGCCAGTTTGGCAGTTGTGGTGTGTATCAGGTAGAGGAGCAGGAGTTGGGCTCTGAGCCCAGGAGCATCTGCCAGATATATATGCACAGGCAAGGCAGATTCAGGTTGTATGGCTGCAGAAGGATCAGAAAGGATGTGTGCTTGTGCATGTATGTGTAGTAGAGATGGGAGCGAGCAGAGAGCGGGGATGTGTGCCGCACATGCACGCGCAAAGGGGTGTGTACCATGCGGTGTGTTAATGTACAGAGTGGGAACAGAGCACTGTATGCCAGCGAGATACCTGCATGCCATGTCAGAACAGAGGAGAAAACCCACAGAGATGGAAAGAACAGATACATTGCAATATGATTCAGGAGCTTTAATGCCCAACCTGTGATGAGATAGGCAAAATTATCCCCCTCCCTCAATAGATCTCTTCTGACTCCAATGAATCTCAGACCTACCTACTTTTACAATGTTGTGCACCTCCGCCCATTGCTCTCTCACTCTGCCTCCTGTCTGCCTGCCTTCTCCTCCCCTGCTCTTTTCACCCATATTTGCCAGCTGAACATGCTCTGCTGGCTGACTGCAATGTGTTCCTCCTCCCCCCAGCCATCACCATCTCCTTCCAGATTTTAGTGAACCTATCATTAATTGTAAAGCAGTTGAAAAATCTGCATGGGGAAAAATAGAGGATGACGCAGGGGCTCCTTCTATCTCATTCACCTGCCCCTCCCCATTATTCCACAAAACTGCTCCTTCCTTTGATAACACACAAATCTCCATTCAGAAACACACTTTAACCTGGATTTTCTTTCAGTGCTCTGCTGTTCTACAGGAACTGGAGTTACTCACATCAGTGGGTTAGGCTATTGCTCCAGAATACTGCAGTGCTATATTCTAAGAGATAGATAAATGTACACATATATAAAGTAATCAGTATGGTGCCATACCTAAGATTGAGTGTTGCGC
This sequence comes from Bucco capensis, assembly GCA_013396975.1. Lineage (NCBI taxonomy): Eukaryota > Metazoa > Chordata > Aves > Piciformes > Bucconidae > Bucco > Bucco capensis. The sequence goes on from VWZO01003061.1 coordinate 204,674, forward strand.
TCAGATTAAGGATGAAAGCTCTTTCTTGCTACCTACAAATCCATCATTTGAGGAAGTTCCTAAAATGCCTATCTTCCAAAAGATATCTGAAGCCAGATTGTGACTCAAAGTTCCAACTGCATAAATCCAGCATCTTCCCGAGGAAGTCCAAGAGATTCAGCCAAAATAGGCTTTCTTAATCAGGAGTAGGTCTGGGCTTTCACATAAAATAAAAAGGGGGAGGATGAGGGGAGAATGATCTAAATAGTCTTTTTTTCTTCAATTTCATTATCACTTTGGACATTAAAAATTTGGCACTGTCAACTAGCCACCACCCAAACCTTCTCATCATCCCAGTTCCCTTACAGGAAAAGCCAGGTGGTACCAGTAAAGAGAATGAACTGGTTTCCAACAGGTTCACACCGTGAGCTTCCCTTATCCCACCCGAGTTCGGAGCTAACAGAGGCGTGGTCCTCTGTCTCTTTACCAGCTGGTGCACAGTTGCCTAACTGGTTGTACTACGCAGGGTATTGCGAAGAGGGTGACTCTCCACCTCCCCTGGCTAATGCTTTTGTTATTAATTAATTGCATTTTCCACTATAGCATAGGTTGGGGAAGAAAAAAGATTAACAGCTTCAGGTTAATTCTTGCTCAGATTGTTGTAATACAAATGAATGCACCTGTCCTCGGAGCCAACTCACAGCACATGCACATAAAGCCTCTCCCATTCATTGGAGCCAGGAGTAATAGAGAGCCTTCTGACCAGGGATCAAGGCTCACTGGGCATCCTTTCTTTTTGGCATAAGATGAAAAATTGCTTCCTTTATCTCCAAGGTAGAGCCAGATCACATCACGTTTCCTGCCAGCCGCACATTCCAACCCCCCCCACGCCCCACCATCCCCACCCTCAGAACCACAGATAGATTATCCTAGGCAATATATCTGCCCACTATTAAAAAATAAGAAGAATAATAGAGGGGAGATTCTGGTAGCTCCCCAAATGTGGACGCAGGCCACCCCCCACCCCCCCCTTCCCCACAACACCAGCCCCGGAAAGGCAAAACAGTCATGTTGCAGGGTGTGAAAAGAGCCTTCAGTCGCAAGATNGGACACTGCAGACTGCGGAGGGGGTGGTGGGATGGATCTGGGAGGCACCGGGTGAGGAGGGGGCTTGGGAGGGTGGGGAGCCCCCAGCCCCACTCCCACTGGAGTAGCTGAAGTCCCCAGCACCTTGGCCACGACCAGGAGTGGGGTTTATGGGTGAAGAAAGCATGGGGTGGGGTGGACATGGAGGGGACAAGATGGAGCGAGGGATATTAGCATGGCAGGCTGTATATGCCATGCACAGGTGACATATACCATAGGTGGGAGCTGTGAGCTAAATGGGAATCGGGCTATATGTTAAAATGGCTGTTAAATAGCCCCCTCCCCCTCCCCAGCACACTTGCAAACATATATGTATGTGCTGCCTTCTTCTTATGTGCAGGCATAAACCCTGCACGATGACATCCTGCAGCACCAAATGGGACAACTTTCTCCCTTCTTCCCTCAATCCATCCTATAGACCTTCCACAGGCACAGAAAATGAGACTCCTGCAACAGATTTATGTATTCTTTTTAGCAGAATAGCTTCAAGAACTGCAGAAATCTTCCTTTTCCCTTCTGTACAGATCTCAATTAATTCCAACGCCTAGGTAATTTCTACATCTATTGATCTCTGCCTGCAAATTGCTGTAAACTATTAGAAGGAAGAGGTGCAGGTTCACACACACACACACACACAGAGAGAGAGACACCTCTCCTGCATGTGTGGGAACACAAATGCATGGCTCTGCATGCAGAGAAGATCATGACGATGCATGAGGCTGAGCAAACATTAATGCACACACACAACCCTAAGCACACATCTTGAAAGTTACACCACTGTGTTTCCTCAGAATACAGATGAGTACAATAGCTCATCTTCTATTGTGAAAAAATACCAAAGTATGACAATGTTAAGCATGTTAGAAAAAAAATATATATATATATAAGACTGCTGGTTTTTTAGGATTTCATCTACCAACATTCAAATTTAGCTCATTTTATTTACTGTGTCTGGGAGGCACAGTCAGATGCTGTTCTCATTTTTAGCGCTAATGTCACTACATCAACTTCTCTGCCACATTCTCTGGAGTTACTTCTAATTTATTTTTAATGAAAAACTGCCTGCAAAAGGGGGGGGGGGGGGGTTG
>VWZO01003061.1:216686-260095 GCA_013396975.1 Bucco capensis
GAGGCCTCACCAGTGCAGAGTACAGGGGGAGGATCACATCCCTAGTCCTGCTGGTCACACTATTCTTGATACAGGCCAAGATGCCTTTGGCCTTCCGTGCTTCCAGCCTGAATCTCCCCCAGGATAGCTTCATACCATTGCCCCGTGTCTTGTCACTGTTCACCAAAGAGAAAAGTTCAGCCCCCACTCCTCCCTCTCTGGTGAGGAGGTTATAAACTGCAATGAGATCCCCCCTCAATCTTCTCCAGACTGAACAGGCCAAGTGATTTCAGCCTTTCTTCATATAACTTCCCCTCCAAGCCCCTAACCATCTTTGTAGCCTTCCTCTGGATGCTCTCCAGTAACTTCATGTCATTTAGCCAATGACCTGTGTGATGCCTGTGGTGCCAAAGAACTGCTTTGAGCTGCAGCAGTGTTAGGGTTAACAACACACTTGCAGGCTTTCCTGCTCAGCAGGAAGCAGTTGCACAGCCATGCAAGTAAATTACAGGCTTATCATTCCTCATTCAATCATTCAGCAGAATCTCCATGTTCCTACAGCAAGACCACAGAAAACCAGTGCCTTGAACTGTACTGTGGGTTTGTGCCTTAAGTTATTTATTGCCCCTGCTCAGTAACTTTGCTGCATGGTTACTCAACAGGTGCCCTTTCAATGAGGAGCAGGTGGTACTGAGATGACTAGAAGACAAGGCAGTAGAAAAGAGCAGCTCAAGAAGCAGTGGTGCAAGGCTTATTCTAAAGGGCAGCAAACTGATTCATCAGTGCCCTCCCCAGCAAACCATGCCATAGAAATGCTATTTTTAAATTAGCCTTGTGGAATAAGAAGGATTAGTGTGAATATGTAATGTCTTCTCTCCCTAAAGGAAGGCAGGGCATTTTTATCCCCCTCCAGCTGCATGGTTTCAACTCAATTTATGATGTGTGCCCCAAGGCCATTTTTGCAGCCAATTCTAGCTTAAGAGAATTAGGAGGCTTTTCATCCTCTAGCATTGGGCTGGTGTTCTGGCTCCCACTCTTACCCAGTGAGAGAAGGCAAAAGATGCAATGTCATAACCCACTAAAACAAGATACTGCAGTAGGAAGAGATAGGAGCAAGTGTTACCTCCTTTTGTAGGTCTTGCAAGGAAAACCAGCAACTCTGCCAGGCTACAGATTGCTGTGTTAGCATGCAGTGAGGTTGAAAGAGCATATGGCAGAAATGGCTCCCTGGCTGCAGTGCACCTATTGCCAACCCCATCACTCAGGGCTGTGCAGAGGAGATAAAGGTCTATTTTAGTGCCCTGACAGCTGACAGGAACTTGTCATATTGCAGAATCTGCTGAATCTCAGTCAGGGGAACAAGAGGAAGGGAAGAGAAATCAAAAGCAATTGCACACTCAGTGCATGCTTGTCTAATCTCCTGGGGGCAAGAGGTAGGCTGAGGTCTGTCATGCATTCTGTGCATACAGCACCTGGCAGGAAGGTTCTGATGAATGCAAGAAGCAGAAGAAGGTGCCAGGAGAATCTAGACTGAACTTTATCTCATGCTGTACCTGCTTTTCAAATGACATGGGGAAATCTGTTGCTGTTGGGTATGAGGAAAGTTGCTGTGGAATTTCCCTATGACTCCTCAAAATGTATCCTGAGCTAGCAGGATCTTCCTTGCAGTGACAAGTTCCTGACAAGTGGTAAGTTCATTCCCACAGCTCCAGTGACGGGAGATGGGGAAGAGGAGGAAGAAGAGGAGGTGTTTTTTTTCTTTAGGGAAAGTTTTGACTCTTCCTGCAAAATCAGCAATGATTGTGTGGAAACACAAACTTTGCATTGTTTTCATTAACATTTTCTGCAGAGAGCAGATACTTTCTGTTAGAAAATTTAGAAAAAAATGTCATATATTACAGTTTTGCCTAAGTTTTTTAGTTCATCTTCCTCTCTAGTTTGAATCCCATGATTTAGTCACAATCCCTCTACTGAGTCTTCCAACAGTTTTCCTTCCTTTTACTGTTGATTGTGGGTAATTCATTCCATAATAAGCTTTAAGCTGCAGGCACTGTTGTGCCACTTGCACTTCCAGTAAACATGCAGCCTTTTCCCCCAAGAGTGCATGGTGTTCTGCATCTTATCAAATCACACTAGATTTCTTTCAAATCATGCTAGTTTCTTGAGACAGAAGACCTCCTTTGGACAACATTAGATGCCATGCTGAGCATTCTGCTGGTGCTAGACAGATGTGTCAGCTCCTTTCATCTGTTAATACAAGTGCAAATAAAAAGAAAAACCTGACCTGGATTTCAGTGACTATCAGAAATAAACTCTGGATTCAGATCCAACAAGCAAGGAAGGCACTTGAGTCAGATTTATATGCCTCCCTTGGAACATAATGTCCCTAAAACCAGAACCTGGAGTCACTCCTTCTCATTGACATAGTGTGTCAATGACACATCTTCTTAATGTGCCTCTGGTGTCTGATTGTTCCTCATGTTTCCTCTGGCTTCACACAACAAAGCACCTTTTGAACAAGCACCTTGCCATCTTGGAAGCTGAATAAACTCAGTCAGTGCCTGAATTGCTGAAGAAGAGTAGGAAAAAAGGCAAAAGAAATCTGCCAGCATGGCTGGAAGAGAAGCTTATCTTGCCTTGGCTAGGTTCACTTTGGTTTCCCTCTCCAGCTTCTTTCCATCAATCGAAGTACTAATGTATCCCTAAGGGTACTGATCCCAGAACAATATGCTGCAAAGATGATTACAGTCTAAAAAAGAAAAGAAAACCTTGTCACCATGGATGTTATGGGTTTCAGCTTTTCACATTTAATCCTTTAATTGGTCTTTCTGGCAAGAAGAATTTGATACTTGGCTTTATTGCTGCATATTGTAAATCCCATTGGGATGAAGTTACAGTCATTTGGCAGTAAGAAGATCCTTGCCAACCTCTCAGAAGCCTACCCAGAGGGTTCCTTGTTGACATCACAGTTTCTGTGTGATGTCATAAAGCCTCCTATGAAACAAAAAAAGACAGTAGGACCTCTGGATATTTGATGACAACTATGGCTAGCCCTTACTTTGCTATTGTTTGTATCAAGAGCTATATCAGAGAGTTTGGATCTTGGCTTGCAGCCAGAACACTGATGAATGCAAAATACAGGATGAGAAGGTTGAACAGGCTATATGCACAATAAAACCAAATATTGTAAAGACATTGAGCATGCTGGACAAGACAGAGAGAGATGTTTGGGGAGGCCTAGTCTCAGATGTCTTCCAAGCTTACATACTATTGCTTTATGAACAGTTCTATAAGCTACCTGTGTGCTCTTGGGCAGACCCAAATAAGGGCTAAGCAATCTGAGGAACAGACTCTTTGGAGGAGAGAGTTTTGTCTAATGGGACTATACAAGTAAGTTGCCTTGGAACCTCCCAGTTAAATATCTCAATAAAATTCAATCTCCCATGCCCCAGGCCAAGAGCTTTTTTGCATCCCAAATGAGCAGCCCTTGAGGTATGAAAGAGAGAAATGACTTCATTTAGAATAAAATGAAACAGAAGAGCTCTGATTCACAGTCCTGTTCATTAACAACTGGCAATTCTTTCTTCTCTAAGAGAAGTGGAAAGACTTAAGCCATTGCAATGAATGTCCTTTCAAGACAAGAGCATAATTTCTTCTAAGTTAAGAAGTTCCTGGATACAAACCTGAAGATTTGGCCCTAAAAGCCCCCCCTCAAGTCAGTCAATTTGTGCTGATGTCACTAATGAGGTGTCTAGATCTTATGACCCACCGTCACACTCTCTGTGCAATGAAAAGAAAGCAGATTAACACCTATAAAGCTAAAAATACAAGTGTCACCTGCCAGGCTGGGCCTGTTGTGCTGCTGGCAAGGGGTGGGGTAGGACTGGCAGAGCTGGGAGTCTGTCCATCGTGGATGTCACCATGGCACACCCACGCCAGCATCTCCACGGAGACACAGCACATTTCCAGCTCCTGCATCACCAACTTGTTGCCAAGGAAACAAGAGGATGCAAAAAAAAAAATAAATAAAAGAAGAAAAAAAAAAATCTCAATGACATTCAATTTAGAGACAGTCAAGAAACCCCTGAAAGGGATTTTAAAAGTGCCTGAGAAGGAAATGGAAATTGGGCTTCTAATTACAGATTCTCAACCAACTCCTTTTTATTCCCTGGTTATTCTGTCTGCTCACGTCACTGTCTTCCTGCCACTCTCTGTCTACAGAGGTACAAATGCCAGACATCAGTGAAAAGAGAAGCAGAAAGAGCTTTCCTGGAGTGAAGGAGAGGAGGGAGGGGAGGAGGCAGGGAGAGTGGGGGAGGTTACTTGGTACAAACAACAACAGAGATTCCATAAGTCAGAGAAAGGTGGTGGACAGAAGTTACAGCAAGGGAAATGTGTGGAAGAAAGGCAGAGTGGGAGTGAAGGGTTTCTGTGAGAAGGAGCTATGTGTATTTGGCAGGTATAGGTGTGCACTTGCTTATCTAGACCCAAATGCATGTGTATTTCTGTAAGTGCACACGAGAAGGCAAATGTGTATTCAAAGTTATATCCTTATTAGACAGTAAAATACCTGAGTTGTGCACCTCTGAAAAATCACAGAATATTAGGGGTTGGAAGGAACCTCTGGACATTGTCTAGCCCAAGCTCCCTGCAAGAGCAGGAGAACCTAGAGCAGGTGGCACAGGATGGGGTCTAGTCAGGTTTTAATATCTCCAGAGATGGAGACTCCAGCACCTCCCTGGTGGATCATTAAATTGCCTTAGGAATCAAGCAATTAAACAAGAAAAAGATTGCCTTTTCATTTTGTTTCTCCTGAGCCATTCTAATACTACATGTACAAGCTTTCTCCACAGCCAGAAAAGCTCCAAACTGGCATCCCTCTTTAAATGACAGCCAGCATTTTCATGCACCCACCTGACTCTTAGAGCTGTAGCTTTGCAGAGAAGTAGCAAATGTAAGGAGGTACTGAGAGCTGGCAAGCCTGGAAGTGCACATAATCATGAGAGCACAAAGCAGAACCAGAAGATGTGCCTGTGAGTAGAAAGGGGAGGATTTGTTGGGTTTACTGTGCAGACAGACATGGGCACCAAGACAAGCTGCACATCAGAGCTAGATTCCACCAGCACTGAAACCACTGTGCTCCAGCATTAGATGCACTAGCTATCTTGGGGAATGAGCATAGAGAAGATTAACTGTTTGAGTAAATGTCTGCATATCATCTTAGTTGAGCATGGGAGACAGGGAAGGTTTCATTATGTGACAGCACGAAGTGGGGCAGATGTTTAATGGCTATCCTGCACGGCTAGCAGTATGGCTTCTGTTTGGGTTAGTGCTGAAACAGATGAAAGAGCTCTGTCTTCACTTTTTGTTCTCTTCAGTATTCACAGAGTCTCACCCTTCTTCACACCTCAAGCCTGTCATCAGGCTTGCCAGAGGTGAGATGGCTGTAGACCAAAAAAAGGCAAACTTAGAGAAGCTAACCATTGCTGAATCGCCATCAGGGCCTTATAGAATGACACTGAGATCTCCCCATTAATGCTAAAGCAGTTTACTCAGGCTAAATACCTACAGAATTAATTATTTATGGCTGTTGATGGTAAAAGGCTGCCAGCAGTACAGTTTGGACTCCATTCCAGGTAGAAAAGGATCAGTGCTGGCCAACCATGAATATCTTTGTGACTCCTACCACATTCTCCTTGCCCATATCTTTGCAAGACTGAGACACCTCTACTGTCTTTGAGGCAGACTTTCTTCCCCTTGCTAGAAGCAGGTGTGAAGGAGGATGCCAAGTACTTCTCTCCAAACCTGTGTGTTGACAGTGCCAGCAGTCCAACAGCTTTTCCTAAGGTTGCCATGACATGGAAGAGATGGGAATATGAATCATGGCTGTGGAGAACATCAGCCTACATGCAGATGCTGCCTTCAGATTAGCAGAAGCCAGTCCTGACCATCCAGTTCTCCTCTGCTTACTGTAGGTGGTAATTTGGAGCATCCAGTCACCTTAGGGACTGTAAGCAGAAGACAGAGAGACAACCTCTCATGTGTATGCAGCAGTATGAAACCACAGGAACACAAGCAGCCTAAATCACCTAAATGATGAAGCCAAGGTCAGATTAAAACATTTTAAGTAGCTGTTAATGGCCCCCTTCAACTTTATTCCTTAGTAAGGTGACAACAGCCAGAGTGACTAAACTGAAGGCCATTGGAAAGTGGCCTCTGCTTTGTGTGTCCCTGTGTCACACTGCCTTAAAGTCTCAGCCCTTACCCATGGAAGCAGAAGGCAGTGTGGGCACATCTGGAGGCTCCCAGCAGAGCTGTAAACACAGAGGGGATGCTTGGTGCTGACAGCTCCATATGGGTAAGATATAGGGAAGCAGAGGCATTGCTGTCAAGATACAGGGGAGGTCAGAGTCAGGGAGACGACAGTAGAAGTCTTTTTTCTCTCTTGAGCACATAAAAAGGAGTATCTTAATTCCCCATCAGATGGTTCAGCCACACATCTTCTCTAGCACATCCAAAGTGTTACCATTTTCCACACAGATAAAAACACCACTCAGGCCACTGCTTTCTCAATTCAGAAGGAATGCTTTTAGCAGGCAGTTTAGATTCACAAATTACTCATGAAAAAGGACATCATACATTCTTTTTAAAAATGCATGTTTATATCACAACTTCCAGCATCTTATTCACCAGTACACCTTCATGTTTCTTGGAGGAAAAGATGAGTTTTCTGGTAACTTACTGTTTTGAATGAATTTCTCATTAAGTACCCAACACAGTCATTAAAATTTGCTTTGGGCAAAAGACAAGTTCTGATCATTTTTGATGTTTCTGTTTGCTCCAAGTGCTGTTCATCAATGAAATGAACACTTACTCTAATTGACTCTTTTTTTTTTTATTCAGGGGGTTATTTTCTAAATCATATTTCCCTAGATATAGTTTTGCCTCTTCAACAAATATTTTAATAGCCATTTCAAAAAGGCTAAGTGCTTTGAGTGAAAAAGTATAAAAAGCTCTAGGAAATTCCAGAATTTGGGGAAAAAAATGTTTCTAGACTGCTAATCATGGTTTTCTTTTGTAAATAAAATGGAAACAGAGATTAGAAAAAATACATACAAAAGCATACATATAAGCATAAATGCTGTGTTATATTTATGTTTACACTCCCATTTTGTGAGATAGATAAAATCACAGTGTATGTCTTTCTCTGAGGATACACAGGATCACCTTCTCTTTAACATACACTGTGCAGGCTCTCTTGTATGTATATGCATATATGATTCATATATATGTTGAATTGAATCATATAGGCATGCATGCACCACACATACTACAACACACTGCATCCCTAAAATGCATATACAGCATCATCTCACCCTCTAAACACACAAACAAATTTCTTTAGCATAACCCTTGTGGCACACACACGTGCAGAATGAAATCTTTCTACCCCAGAGGCCCTGAAAACATCATTTTATCTCTCTCTAACACATCCTGTCTCTCCTTTTCCTAACACAATGTAATCTCTCTCGTGCTCGCTTCCTTCCCTACACAGACACACAGACAGACACATGCAGTCTAATCTTATCTCTCTCAGATTCAACCACAGGATCCACATTATTTCTAACACTGCATAAACCCTTACTGCCTGACATTTTTCATTGGGAGACTCCATCCCTCAACAACTCCAGAAATGCTTGCAGAGATGTAAGGATGTGGAAGGAGATCCTTGACCACACCAACTCCTGTATAGTCAGAGACCTTTTCCTGCCAGACTTTGTTTTAAAGGAAGATGTTCTAAGCAAGCTTTTCACTTTGTGTGTAGTATTAGTTACACAGTGCTTCTTGTTATGATATTACACCACCAGCAAATAGTGACAAGACTTAAACCAGCTTGATACAAAAAAAAAAAAGCCTGCTAGATCCTAAACCCAGATTATTTCTGTGTTGCTATCACTGTCAAACACATCATTGATACACTCCATGGCATGTGCTTCCAAGTAAATTACAATATGCAGTTACACTGATATTTCCTATGACATTAAATGTGCTGTAGGCCCTGAGATTTCAAAAGAAAAAAGGAAAGATATATAGAGGAGGTTCCACCTCCACTCAAACTATTATTTCTACAACAAAAGTCTATGCTTAAGTCACTTGTATTAGCAGGATTGTTCTAATGGGAATATTAGATGAATATCTGTCTCTCTGAGCTTCTTTACACAATGGAGAGTGGTAGCAGGAAGAATCAGAGGATGCAACACAGAGCACTCCTCTTGCACATCATTAATTCAGAGCCAGGATAGCTAGTTGATAGTTTTGGGGGGACCTCTGCTAAAGTGAGCTTCATTTCCTCACTCTGATTTCCAGCCTCCAAATTACCTCATCACAGAAACAAATATCAACATGAAAATAGAGTGAAGGACTTAGATTTGGTCCATGATGTTGTAGAGTAGCTGAAAGGGAAATTTTGGCAGGGCCATGTTGGGCTAGAAGGATTTTTTACTATCTCCCTAGAGCAGGTTTTAAAGAAAAGCAACAATGGAAAAGTTGTTTCTAAAACAAATCTCAGTACAGCAGCTTCAAAGGTACTGTGTCAACTCTGAATAAGCACTCCTGGCTAAGCACAACTAGGGTTATTAATAGGAAATAACTTGCTATAAACCCTGAGAAAATGCTACTTTTAGGTCATAAGGGGCCAAAGTATCAATATAGCTTTAAGAGCACCTCCTTGGAGATAGGGGAATTGGGCTCCCTTATGGAGCCCAAACTTACAAAAGTGATCCACTGAGGGACTGGAAAAGCAAAAGCAGCTGTACTACTACCAGAAGGGACTAAAAGAAAGATTTCCCTGTGATACTGCTCTCATGAACAATATCTTGCTCTGAGAATGCTGTCTTGTTTACCTGTATGAGGGCAGATCCACACAGCTCCCAGCACAAAGACTGCTGAGCCAGGACCAGCTGGGAGCACAGGCAACTGGAGTGGAGGGATAAAGGCAAAAAGAATAGAGATAGCAGATCCCATCTGAGGAAGATGAAAGCCTGGAGCTTGAAGAACTGCTTTCAGAGTGTATGAAGGTGGAAAGGTGGTACCTCTGGCTATGACACCTGTAGACAGCACAGGTGCATTGTCAACAGGACTGAAGAGGTCATAGGAAATTCCCATGCCCAGCAGTATTCTGGCTTTTGTTAGCCTATAAAGCCATTGGAAGTATGAAGCAGTGGTTTCCTGATGCTGCCACCACTACCACACAAATACCTAAAGGCAAGCACATGACAGAACCAGACTACTTCTGACCACTTTTGTCAAGACAGAAATTGACTCAAACCTACTGCAGGAAGCACACATCACCACAGACCTTGCAAAATCCATACAGTGAGTGTTAATGTCAGTCTCCTATCCACAGAACTTGATAGAGCAGGAACAGATGCTCTGTAAACTTCCTACACACACCCCACATATCCTCAAGTGCCTCTTCCCCTCTTGACCCTGGGACAGATGCCAAGTGTCCACAGTATCATCTGTAAGGTCATTCACAGCACTGGTGTGCTGTGTTGTATTAGAGGATAAGAGAGTGTTTCACAAGCAGGACCCAATCTCCCTCTACCCCTGAGGTAGCAAAGCATCACAGAATGTTAGAGGTTGGAAGGAACCTCTGGAGATCATCTACTCCAACTCCCTTTCTACAGTGAGAAACCCAGTGCAATTCATGTAGCAGTCACAAGGCTAATACAACACATGGGCTTCCTGAGATAGCCACCTGCTCATCTGCTGCATGGAAAATCTTCCCTAGAAAACACACTGGGAGACTAGCTCAGCTGCCCTCAGCAGCTCCAGACTTTATTCCTTCTCTCTGACATCAAATACTCTAACATTAGGGAGCCTGATTATTTCAAATGCTGTTTACATACCATTCCTGCTTGAGGAAATTTAGTGAGCCTCACACTGCCCTTGCTCCATGAGGGCTGCTGACCTTAAAACTCTACTTGCTGCTTATGAGACAGACTTATTTCTTAGAATCACCTTTGATGCACTTCAGTAAGTGTCTGAGGACCTGTAGGGAAATGTCACCTGTGGCTTAGTCAGCTCAGTTGGAAAATGGTCTGCTCACCATCTACTTGTCATGGTGTCTGGGCCACTGGTTTGCCACTATGAACAAACACAGGGGGTTCATGTCCTGCTGAACAAACAGTTTTCCACACAGTGCCACTCTCACTGCCAGCTCCAGCTCAGTCACTCCCTGATCTTGCTGTTGTTCCTCCAAGCATAAGTAAAGACCCTACTGCCAAACTTCCTAGGTAAAGCTCAGTGTGGGCCCCTGCAACTCTTCCTCCATTTGTATCTCTAATGAGATTGAACCACAGAGGCCACTCCATTGAGAATTGAGGAGAAAGCCACTAATCAAGCTGACAGAGCTATGTGTCAAAGCTTCTTCCTCTCTCTTTTCCACACTTTTCCTTTTCTTACTGTCTAATCCATCTAGTTAGCTAGCTTTCTGTCACAAGAGGAGTTAAGTAACTCTTCAGTATTTTGGTAATAGAACCAACCAATATCCTCCTTTCTTCTTTTCCTTCCCAGGCTGTCGGAAGAATTGGACAAGTAGTTTTTTCAGGTGGTGTGCTTTGTTTGCTTGTTTAGACACATACATGTGAGTGAGTGTTTTAGAGAGCTGAGGGAGGGAGGGCTAGGCTGAGAAGCCCAGATGTGTATTGATCACTAAGAGTGGAGACATGCATGGCTTTCCCTAGCTGCTGTGGTATGGAGCTCCACAGCCTAGCACAGCTTCTCTCAGCACTCTGCCTCCTGCTTTTAGCTCAGCCCCACCAGCAAATCTGGGCAATCACCATGGAAGGAAGAGATTTAGTGGGGGAAGAGGATAGAACAGTAATGATTTTGGACTAGGTTGCTTCAAGATTGACTGTGCTGGATAAACAAGCTAGCCCCTGCTACTGCCTGAGCAGCTCAACATGAGATAAAAGATGCAGAAGGGGTGAGTATCTTTCATTAGGCCAGCTGTGATGGACAGGGAAGGAGAGATGCACACAAGATTCTCTTTGGATTTGAAGCAGCAGTGGAGTGAAACACTGTGCAAATCTTTGCAGAAATGTTGGCATTTTTAGTGCTCTGAAATATGCCAGAAGCAATTTCCTGGACAGTTTACTTTTAAGAAAAAAAAAACACTCCTATTTTTACAAAACTTTTCTAAAGAACCATGTGTGCCATAAAGTACAAATATCCTAAAATATTTTGCTCTCATCAATGACAGATAACTCCACTGGCTCCTAACAAGCACATTCACTGGAACAGCTTTCATCCTTTTAGCAGCTCTTCCTTTCTCCCTGTACCATATGTTGTATGCAGATCCTGTAAATAGAGAGACCCAGAGGCAACACTGAGGGTCTCCTGCCATTTTTGAAGCTAACTGCTTCTCAAGGGATAAAATAGTATCAAACATTATGTCAGGAGTTTCACAAAGAAAAGGACACTGCAGAAGAATGGATTGAAGTTAGAAGAGGATATTTCCAGCATTGGATTCACTAGAAGAGTGTTAGATCTGTCTAGATTGCATGGCTACTTGGAGACTTCACACAGGCTGGGATAGCTGTTTTCAGATTTTAAATGGTATGAAAGGGGGGAAAAAAAGAAGTATATTTGTTCACTCCAAGGAAGTCTCTGTCTAAGTTTGTCCAACAAGTCTTTCAGCATCAATTTCCAACAGATTTTGTCTGTTACACTACTCAAAGTAGAGTCATTGCTCTGAAGCAATGTTTTAAACTGAAAGAGGGGTGATTTAGACTAAATATAAGGAAGGCATTTTTTACTGTAAGGATGGTGAAACACTAGAACAAGTTGCCCAGAGAGGAGGTAGATGTCCCATCCCTAGAAACAATCAAGATCAGGTTGGACAGGGTTCTGAGCAACCTGATCTAGTTGAAGAAATCCTTTTTCATTGCAGGGGGTTGGACTAAACCTTTACAGTTCCCTTCCAAGCCAAATCATTCTGTGATTCTACAGTATAGGGAGTCTTGAACTTCAGAAAGCAAAAGTGAAGAAAAGGGACACTTCACCTGCAATGAATCATTCTGAATAGTCATTATAGTGTCTCAGCATCAGGATGTCAGTGGACCTCAGTGTAAGATTGGCTTAAAAATCATACAACTCAAAAAAAAAAGCCCTAAATGATACAATACAAGTTCTTTTCATTTCCTCTCTGGGTTGTGAGTCCTCAGATTTCATCTGAGGTCCAACTTTTCAGTATTGTCTGCAACTGTGAAGAGACTAGAAGCACAGAGTTAAAAAAAAAACAACCCTCAGCTCTTTAATTATCATGTATTTCCATGATTCTAGTGTCTAGGGATTTTAAGAAACACCTGAAGTATCACTCAATGCACAGTGATGACATTGCTATTCCCAGCACAGCTCTGTCATGGTCTTTTTGTTAATGTATCAGGATGCTTTCCCTTCCATATGCCATGACCTTTCCTTAAAGCAATGAGTTTCTGGCACTGTTGAGCTACTGCTCTGCAATATCTATGCAACCTTAGAGCTGAAACCATGTCAAAGTTTCCTCCTACAAAGTAGACTAGAAAGAACTGATAAACAGTAGGAGTTGCATCCCTACTCCCTCTCTCACTTTCTCTTTCTCCCCCTGTTCTGTTTCACCAAGAGAAAAGGCTGCCTCTTCCACCAAATCCCTTGGCAGACAGCAGACAGATTTCTGTTTGCTGGCCCTTATGTGACCAACTCACAGAGCACAAATAAATGATGATGCAGATGCTAAAGATGGCAAGACATGATGGTGTAAACAAAGGCTCTTGTGGGATGCTGACAGCTCCACCAGCACTTAGATCACTGCACAATGAAAGCAGGAGTGAGCTCAGAATGCCTCTGTCTCCACCTGGACACCCAGGTAAGATGGCTCACACATATGTGAGATCTGTACAGCACATCAAAACCTTTTCTCTGAGTACCTACCACTGGCACAGAGACCAAAAAGCTGGGAGAACTTCAGGCTCTGCAGTCCTGACAGCAGCACCAAGACTCACATAGAAATTTGAGCATCACTATCTGCAGCAAAAGCAAACAACATCAGCCTCTGAGGCAGTGGGGCTCCTGAAGAACATGTCTGTCCAGCTGCCTACACATTCACCAGGGCAGGCAGAAAATCAGAAAGCAGATGATCAACAGTATGGTGAAGCAGTGCATGCACCCCTACCCCTCCTTCTCTTCCCCAGGCTGCAAGCAAAGGAGAGTGAGTGCTAGGAAAAAGGCAGGCTGGCTCCCTGATGTGAGAGCCCTGCTCATAAAACTCAATTAAGTGGATTACAGATGAGCTCATTCCCAGTGGTGGGTCACATTCCATTAAAGGCAGGCTCGATGCCAGGCAGACTCAGTGCTGCTGGGATGGCAGGGAGGTCCACCCCAACATTTACCATCTCTGCCTCTGATCTCACCCACACCTTGCAGGATTTCTTGCCCTGTGCCCTGCCACTGCATGGCAGGTTCATTGCTCATCCCTTGTCATTGTCCTAGTGAGATAATCAGGGCCAGCATTAGGTCATGGAGAAAGACAGGGATGGCCAAGCTCTCTGGTCTTGAGCAGCAATGGGGCAAAGGAAAAGCATAGGGAGAAAGCCAAGGGGAGCAAAGGAGCAGAAAGGGAGGTTCTATAGAAAATAATGGCAGAGTTCAGGCTGAGGCAGGGAAGGATGGAAACAGCCAACCCCATACTGGATCAGTGATATTTTATGTGCAAGTGAGAGCAACCACAGCTCTCAGCTCACTAATCACAAAGGCTTTCTCACAGCATAGGTATAAGATTACAGCATCCTCTGCTATATGGATGTATATATTCTACCTACAAACACTGCACTCAGCACTCATAAATGTGTGTGTGCTTGTATATGGGGAACAAAGAGTGTGTCTGAGGTAGATTTGTTGTGGGGGAATGACTGTGTTTGCTTAAGAAAGTGAAGGTGAATGAATGTGTGAAGGGTGACCGTGTGTGGGTGTGAGGGCAAGAGCAAGCTGGATGAATGACTGTGTGGGTGTGTAATATATGGGCCAGAGTAAGTCAAATGTTAGAAGCACCTGCAGGCATTTGGCCAGATTTGAGACCTCTTTTGACTTGCTTTGTGCATCCCACTTTGCTTTTCACTGTTTGCAAACGTTCCTGGCAGCTCAGTTTAATTTGTACAAACAGCAACTGACTGAGAGCAAGCCAAATATGTTGTGAAATAGGTTGAGGAAGATGCAGATTTTTGTGCAGATCCAAGCAGCAGGGGCTTTGTACCATCTGGAACTTGTGTACCTAGTCCCATGCAAAGGCCTACAAAGGAGATCAATCTAGTTACCTCCCTACCATTTGCAATGCCATGTGAGGAACAAACACCTCAGACCAGTTGCAAAGTGAGGCATATTGTCTGGACAGTGATCCTCATAGGGCATGGGACCCACACAGCGCTGGCATCTGCTGTCCTGGCACAGGAGACCTCACTATCCACAACCTTTCTGTTTTATCTCAGAAGGACTGAGAGAAAGACAGCAGCCTTATGTTTCATTCCCTTGTGTGTGACAAGTGAACTCTGCTTGCCAGTGTGAGGCAGCAGGTTTCCTATTTGTTTTACCACCAGTCTACTGGGCAATTCTGGACAACTCCACTCACCTTCTCCACATCCTTTTTCCCCTAAGATATACAAAAACTAGCAGTAATGACATGGGCATGAAATCTCTTGATGAAAAGCACTATGCAAGATTCAGGTGGTGTTATTCTCCTGCACTAGCTGAGGGTGATTGTCAAATCTCCTTTGCATTCATTAGCAGCAGTATCCAACTCTTAAGCTCTGAAGAAGTCCATGTGTGAATTGCAGGAGCTCAAACTCCAGGCTCTCCCCTTCTGCTGGGCCCTTCAGCACATCATGAGCCAGGCTCCAGCTGTCCATCTCAGTACCTCCAGCATACTACATAGAAGCTCTCCTAGGTGGCAAGGGATCTCCCTGTCCCTTTGGCATGTCCCAAATGATGCTTGCTATTCTGCCCTTGGCAATGTCACCACCTGGCTGTGTGCTGAGTGTATTTGAGCCCAGCTTAGTAAAAGTACTGTGACCACACCTTTTCTCTCCCCACCATGGTGCCAGAAGAATTTAGGGTCATACACAGCACACAAAAAACCCTAATCCCTAACCCCTTGTCTTTTATTCTGCGTTCCCCTTCCTTTCTGTCTTTTCTTTGTTAGCATCACTCTTTCTGTTACCCTGAGCCAAAGGTTTGCTGTGTGCACTGTGCTGACAGTTCCTGTAATGGCTGACAGCACAGTGCTGGATCCTCTCCTGTGTGTGCATGAATTAGCTAGCCCTTTCATTTCACCTTCAACAGCAAGAGAGTGACCTGTCTATGCAAATAGCCCCCTCTCCCTTTAACTAGAAGAAAGACAATATATTGCCTCTCTAAGGAACAAGAGAGAAAGGTGCTATCAGAGTGCCAAAGCACTAGGTATAAAAAGCCTTTTTCACCCCAGCAGTATATCAGGTGCTGCCCCAGGAGCTGTTACTGAACCAGTGCCAGAAATAGTGTGCTTCCATCCAGTGTGTTTTTCTCCCACATCCTCTTCCCCTCCCAGGGAAGCACTCTTTGCTCCACTAGTGTATTTCATTCACAGTGAAATAATTTAAGGCACTGCCTGCAAGGAGAATTCTTTGTGAAATACTACAGCTCTGCTTTCTAAACCTTCCAGCTGCAGGAGAATAACTGCTGTGGTTGCCACAGCACAGGATCCACAGAACTGATGCTTGTGTTTAATTACACTGAGTGGTTGTGGCCACTCCCATACTTTGTTCTGGGATACATTCTTCTGAAAAGCAGCCAGGTAATTCTGCTGCTGCTGCCATTCCCACGGTGTCCTGGGGAAGGAGGAGGGGTGACAGGGAGCAGGGCTTTCTGCCAGGTTTAGCTATAGAAAACATAGCTGAGCTTAAGAGTCTCAAAAGGATCTGGCTACACCGAACAGAGATCCCTCCAGGCAGTGTCAGAAGTGAGTGGTGGATTCTCAGGAGTATTGGTAGAATTCAGTTTTGATGTGAGGATTTCAGCTGGACTACTCCTGTGCAAGAAGAGGAGAGAGAAAGAAAAAGGATTGGGAAGGGAAAGAAGGCAGAAAAGAAATGGAATGGGGATCCCTCAAGAAGCTGTAAGGAAGAGAAGCAACAGAATCACAGAGTGTTAGGGGTTGGAAGGAACCTCTGGAGATCATCTAGTCTAACACCCCTGGCAGAGCAGGAGAACCTAGAGCAGCTTGCACAGGATGGGGTCCAGTCAGGTTTGGAATATCTCCAGAGATAGAGACTCCAGCACCTCCCTGGGCAGCCTGGGCCAGTGCTAACAGGAACATTGCTAAAAAGCCAGAACACTCAGCCATAAATGTTGTTCTACATAACTCAGCCTTTCTCTGAGTGATGTTGGCAGTCTGACTTTGGCAAAGCTGACAGGAGGGTTGGAGATGTTTCAGTACCCCTTGTAGCTACTGCCTACTTTTCCTGGAATAGGTCATGGGTAGTTCTGCCCCAAATAACTCCAGAGCTGGAAACAACATAGCCACATGTGCTTCAAGACCCAACAAATTCTGCTCAAAAACTGGAGAAATTAACCTCAATGTCATTCCATCCTAATACAGCCAATTTCCTTCCAGGGCTCATGTCTCTGCATGGATAAGCACAGATATAAGCTCATGTGGTGTCATGCTCAAGCACTGCTTTACACATCTGAACACACCTTGTGTAGCTCATCCACAGGTGTTGTTTTCACCTCCCTCATGGGCACTGTCTTTTGTGGTACAAGCAAAATTCTTGGACTCAAAGCCCCTCTCATCTTCAACAAAATCCTTTCAAAACACTTCAGGAATCTCCCACTACCTCCATCAGCCAAGCTTCATTCACAGTGACCCTAAGGAAACCTGGATAAGGAAGAACCCACTGAGTTTCTCTTTTTTGTCCCCTCCCTCTGACTCAGAGCCTTTGAGTTCCCAGGCATGAGAACCAGTGAATGATAAATCTCTTAGGCCATATTTGGAGCTACCCTCTTCCAAGCTAGACATGCAGTATTGGAGGAATTTGCCAGTGGATCAGGGATGTTTGTTGTTATCTTTCTTGGAAGCCACCAACAACTAGGTGTTTTAAAGAGGGTTTTTTTCTGTGGTTCTGGAGTGAATGTTTAGGACTTCCTGAGGAGGACCAAGGTTTGATTGGAGCAGTAATAACTTTCATCAGATCAAGGTATGCTACTGCTAAAAAACAAAAACCCCAAACCTCAACCAAAACACCAGGAAAGCTCTGGAGATAGATAGCAAAGAGTTTCATCTGAATGTCTCATGAACAAATAAAACCAAAGAAAGTTTCACTGGCTCCTTCTGGGTTTAACATCCAACATATTTATGTTAAATTTATACATAAATACACACTCTTATAACTACCAAAACCACAAATGTGA
Organism: Bucco capensis; assembly: GCA_013396975.1. Lineage (NCBI taxonomy): Eukaryota > Metazoa > Chordata > Aves > Piciformes > Bucconidae > Bucco > Bucco capensis. The sequence goes on from VWZO01003061.1 coordinate 234,147, forward strand.
ACATTTGGTGGGCTTCAAGCCCCTCAGCTACAACTTAGTGAATCCCAATCCCTACCCAAATGACACCAACACATCTTAGTCTTCAGATAAAACTTGGTTGACTTTTTGAAGCACTGGACAGACAACAGTTCTGCCACCTCCACCCTCCTGCCCTACTGCACTCCCTGCTTCTGCCTTTGTTTCTGCAAGGCTCTTTTTGGAAGACACAGCCTGCAGTGGACACCAGCACATACTCATCATGTCCTTCTTGTGTACATATAACCACCAGGTAGGCACCAGGCTGCTGCCAAGCAGTTCACTTCATGGGTATATATAGAATTATAACACAGATTGTGACCCCCTGGCTTCAAAAGGTAAAGCCAGCTGCATTTAACCCACTGGTCTCATGCCACTGGTGTTTTCCACTCCCAGGAAGATGCAGCATTGCTCTCAGTCACCATGGTGACAAGCACTTTTCTATATGGTAACCACCATCCTGAACTCAACAACTCACTCCTGTGTGAAGCCCGAGTCCTTGTATTGACACACACAGTTTGTTCTCCCTGTGCAGCTCAGCTGTGGCTTTGCCCACTACCCCAAGCTCCCCTCCTCACCCAGCACCTTCCTGCACCCTGTAATCCAACCCTGGAGCACTTCCAACACAGCCACAGGCACCATCGGGGTTCCCACCAGAGGATGCAGCTGGACTGACCTGCTAAATACTTGACAGGGAGAACTAACTGGTGACTTTCCCAGGCTTGCTGCAAGACAGCTCCTCAGAGGAGGCAGCTGCAGAGCTCCACTGAGCAGCCACCAGGCCAGACCTCCGGGAAAGCAAGTGCCACCCTTAGCCTGCCACAACGGCATCTCCAGGCACTCTTCACCCTCCTCGTCCTCCCCTGCACACCCACTGTCTCTGTCCTGCATTATGGGCGTGGAACAACTTCTCTGTCCCCCTATTTGTACCAGTCCGAGGGCTGTGGGTGAGATGAGCCGCAGCAGCGGAGTGAGCCCAGCGCCTCTCCTGAGGGGTCCGCAGAGGACCCGGAGCCACCGCAGTGAGCCCCGACTCCCTGCGGGAAGATCTCTTGCTCCCGAGCGAAGGGTTAACGCCACCGCCATCCCCTCCCGCTCCCTCCTGCCATCTCTCCCCACTCCCGACCCTACAGACATCTCCCCCCGCCGGCATCTCCATAGAAACCAGCCCCGAGCAGCTGCCGGCCGCGCCCCGGTGTCGCCGGCTCAGGCAGTGGCAGGCAGCAGCGGCCGTCACGGCTGCGCGACCTGGCCCGGGAAGGCTATTTTCTTCCCTTCGCCTGGCAGGGGACACAGGGCAGCCCGGCCCTTCCACGGGGAGATGAGGCAGGTCAAGCCCGGCATGTCCCGCCGCTGCAACGAGGAGTAGTATTTGGGGCAAGCAGAGCGGTTGGGGCTCACCCTTACCTGCTGCTAAATGAGTCCTGTCCTCCTGCTCAGTAGCAAGCAAGCAGTAGCATCGCCTTAGTGGGGCTAGGAGAGAGGAGTGCTCCTATCCCAGCATTTCCCACCCTTGTAGGGTTGTCCCAGTGCATGCCCTTGAAATAGAGGTTTAGGTGAAGTAGGTGCACCTGAGGCAGGCCCTGCTGGGCCTCAAGTGGGACCAAACTCAGGGCTTCATTCTCTTTCTTCACCTCCAAGAGGAAGACTTTAGGATGAAAAAGAACTCCAAAAGCATCACCTACTACTATCAATAGCTCCTGCAACAAACATGGCAGTAATTGCCAGCCCTTGTGGCTCCCCTGCAGAGGTTTATATTCTAGTGAGGGCTTCCCCTCCCTAGGGAGATAAACCAGGCTCTTCCTCAGGTGCAGCAGCTGTTCTCCATCCCTGTCATACCCATTCATTTATCTTTTTCCATGAGGTTGGAGTTGACCTAACCAGAGATACAGACAAAAACATGGAAGTTGCTATTACTTGGGGCTGTAACACACTGTCTTCATGGCAAGAAGTTGCCACTAGCCCACCTAAACCCCTTTTGGACCACAACTCCCTTTGCACAGTTCCCCGGTGTGCCCCTAGAGGCAAATTTACTCGCAAAGAGTAAATGGAAAAGCTGTGTAGTAGAAGAGCTGAGTGAAAATGGAAGAGCTGTGCCATGCAGCACAAGTGGGAACTGGCTCCAGAAGCCCTCACAAAATACACAGGTGACAGCAGATTCTGTGGGAACAGGTCAGGCTTTGCTTTCATCTACATGCAGCCTGGAGAGTTAGCCTGATGGTGGAAACATATGCCAAAGGATGTCCTGAAAGTAGGTTGAAACAAAATAGGAAATTCAGCTTTGCTGTCTTACTATCCATAGTTAATAATGTCTTTTTTTTACCACTCTTATCTCAAATGCACCTTCCTGACTACTGAAACATCATCTCCAGTTGCAGCTCTGAGAGACTCATTACACTTATGCTGCCTGCAAGGTCAAGGGAGGGCCCCCAGTTTGGACTTGACCATAACTGTATTTTGTTCTAGCCCCAAACCTGTCTTCTGCCCTCATCTTAAACTCTCCCAAATCTCATCCTGTTCTCAGTTATATCCCTAATTATATGGCTGCTGAAATCTTTCTGCCCAATTTCTCTGTAATATTTCGCTGTGTCCCTAACTGGTGATTACACATCAGAGACAAAAAGGAGCATTTCTCCATACCCATAAACTGCTTCTAAGATTTACCTGTGTACATGAGGCTACCCTATTGTCTCTTCTCTTCTAAATCAAACTGATGCCTGCTGACTTTCAGCTTTCCCTCCCTGTGTTTTCCCTCTAACAATCTCTGCCTCTTATCCATCTCCTCCATAGACTGAACAGTCTGCAGCACAGGATCTCCTTCTTTGATATTGTCCTCCCAAACCTTCACATTCAGGGGTTGTTCCCCAATATAATACAACACAGATGCTGCAGCTGCTGTTTGGCTTCACCCTGGGAATGCCTCTCCCCCACTGCTTTTAGTTAATTATAAGATCTGATGTGGTCTAATAGGCATGGCTATTAAATGCAAACCCCTTCAGCTGCAAGATGCTGGGTAGAGTTGCTGGCAGCTCTCTGTATTCTACATCTCTCATATTTTCTTATTACACTAAGTAAATATGACCCTTCCTTCTTCCTTAGGAGAACAACCAATTTGCTAGACATTCAAACATAAGTAGTGAAGTTGATAGAAATGCACACTAAAGCAGCATTGAGGCTATGACTTGAATACACCCAGAGCCTAGGCTATTTAGTCCTTGCTAGGTGACATTAGGACAGTTCTCCAGCTCTTCTTCAGAGAGAAGGATCAGAGGAACATGAGTGCTAAGAATTACACTGAAGTCCTCAAATCTGCTAGGCTTAATGATTGCTACTGAGGTATAGGTAACTCTTGTTTGATTTTGTCTAATCACCACTTCACCTTTTTCTTTAGAAGGAGCTGTTAGACAAAACATCTGTGTTTTTATGACCCTTGCAGCTGACTACAGTCATGAAATTGTTGTGGCCTGAAGAAGCTCCAATGGACTGATACTGCAGTAGACATCTAGAAGCAGCTAGCTCTGTAACTGCTTCAAGACATTAGACCTTAAGTGTCATGATTGCCAGAACCCACCATGAAACCTCTTTCCTTAACTGATCAACAAGTAGAAGAAAGAAATACAGCATGAAAAGAAAGATGAGGAATTAGGTTGCTAGAGGGTATGTGTGTGATAAAACTAGACTTTCTTTGGAGCTCAGAAACCATCAGGAAGAAGATGGTGCAGGCAGAGAAAAACTCAGCCAATGTAAGATTGGGAAGAAGAAAGTGTAAATGGAAGTAATCCTGGTCTCCTAAACTTATACTTCCTGGGGCATTCAGCTTGCTATCTGTTAATTCCAAATTCAGAGAAAATCGGGCTCAAAGGGATACCAATACTTGTTGAGATGTCTTGTACAAGTAATGACATACCTTCTTTAGGAACTTGGACCCCTGCCTAATTTCAGGCTTAGTTTGCCTTCAACTTAATACAGGGAAGGGAAGTTAAAGGGAAGGTTTTAGCTCTCTGGACCCCCTTCAAAGAGCTAAGCTATGTTAGCCTGTCACTTACGAGTTAGGAATCCTTCTTCCTTTGTAGCTGAAGATTAAATTTACCATAAAACAAAACCTGGGTTTTGCTTTGTACAGACTAGATCTAAAGCAGTAAGGTCAAGAAAAGCAATACCTAAATTTAGCTACCTACAAAAGTGCTTACCTGGCCTGCATGTATCCTAAATGGTAAGGAAGTATGAAGGCCTCCTCCTATTGTTATACTTGGTGGGGTAAGCAGGGAAAAGAGGAGAGCTATTGAAGTGTGAAGAAGACTTCTTGGCATAGTTCAGAATCAGCAGGAACAAAAGTTAGCTTAAACCATCTTTAATTAAAGCTGTGCTGAATCCTCTCTCTTTTACAGCAAGCACAGCCTCAGCCATAAACAGCTTTACACTGCAAACATAACACAGGGAGATCAGGAACAGAATATACTACAGACACCAAGTCTTACTTTCAGTGGTGATTCACAGGGGCAAATGAGGACAAAATTAGTATATGTAGGGGAGAAAAACTGACATTGCTGTGGAAACCATTTCACTTCATGACATTTTAAGGCTAAACTGTAAATTCCTGACAATGAATCAATGTAGTTTTGTGTTATTCTACTATAGCAGCCAGCCCAGAGTGGGCCATGGTGACAAATACCTTCCAGGCTATCTCCATGCAGCAGAAGCCCCTACTGTGTCAGCCAAAATGCCTGTAGTGACAGTATATGCTTTATGTGGTTCAGCTAGGACTGGGAAATACGACCTCATAAACTTTGTCAGCATGAATTATGTTTTTATTCTATTAAACTGTGTCCTGGCGTTTGCCCATACACCACATCAGTGCCTCAACAAGCACATGCCCCTCTGCCAGAGCATGCAGGCATGGAGGCAAAGTTATGGTTGTTGTGAGGTCTCTCATCTCTAAGCCTGTCCAATTTGGTCATGATTGACATCTTAGCTGTTACATTTCATCAGTGCAAGTTCCCCCTTCCCTTGCCTCATTCTTCAGCTTTCAGAAGGTAGGGGCTTGGGTCCCATGTCTGTTCAGAGGAAGCACCATGACCTACATGTCTGCCCCTGACCTTTAGCCTGATCAATAAAACTACAAATTGGTCTTTTCTTATCCTTGGCACTTCAGTCATAAAATCCCTATTGAGATGGAATGAAACACTGAACTTTATGTCTAGGCATCATGAACATATTTTGAGGCAGGGTAGAGAGACTGGCAGTATTTTTAGCCATCAAATATACAACTCTCTCTGGCTCACTCTCTGTGCAGCAATCCTGTGTGCTATATTTGAAACCTGTAGAACATACTTACTGGTTCTGTACTCACACATTTTCCCAAATACTCCAGACCAGAAAGAATCTCAAGCATTCTTGTAAAGGAGGTGCAGATAAAATGCAGATGTGCTCAGGACAGTGCTTCTGTTAAGAAGGATTTGTTTGAATACCCAAGCTACCTTAACACAGTTGGAGATGCAGAAATTGTCTCACACCCACTGCAGATTAGAGCTGGATTTCACCTGAGTTTGCTGAAGGATCTGGAGACAGCCTCTCACATGGCATGGACAGTGTGTTTGGGGAAGAAACAGCTCACACTGTCACACACTTCTTGTAAGCTCACTCAGAAGCCAGAGACAAGCCCTTCACCTGCCACATCCCACTTGTGCTAGCAGAAAGCAATGCAGCAGACATTAAACACAGACAGTGCTGCACTTGTGCTGCTTCAGTGATTTGTGGGCAGAGGATGCATTAGGGAGGCACTGGAGGGAGAGGAAGAAGCAGTAGCACATTCCCACAAGGGAGTGGGAGGGCAAGGAGGCACAAGGACAGCCCTTCCTGCTGGAGGATGGTGGCACTGCCAAGAGGCACACAGGAGAGGAGGAAGCAATAGGGACAANTATTGCAGAGGAGGTGTGAGCAGAGCAGAGTGCAGTGGCACAATCACCTCTCTGGCTCTGCTGGCCACGCTTCTCTTGCTGCAGCCCAGGATGCCATTGTGCTTCTGGGCTGCCAGCGTGCACTGTTTGCTCATGGCCAGCTTCTCAGCCACCAGCACCCCAAGGCCTTTTCTGCACATACTTCATGGTATGTGTTCAGGAGGAAGAGGGGAAAAGGCATAGTTTCTTTCAGAAAGGAACAGTGAGCGTTTGTGGAGAGGGTAAGCAAAAAATAATCAAAGTTTAATGCTAAATGGATGCACTGTTGTTGCTAGTATTTCTGCTGCCATTTGTTTTGTCATGGTCACCACAGAGGCCTGCCTGTACTGAGGCAAGCAGCGTGAGTGGGCATGTGAGGGCACAACCTGCTGCACTCATCTCCTTAAGCCCTGCAGCAGAGTCAGCAGACCTGATCATCCATTTGCCCATGAACAGTATTTGGGTCTGAAAAAGCATGTAAGGGCTTTTCTTTTCTTTATTTATTTTTTAATATGTGTGTCAACAGCTTTTATCAGAAAATCAGGAGAGCCTTAACAAGGCTATAAAGGTGCTTAAGGTGTCACTTTACACACATTGCAGAGTGATGCAGAGGGAGGAAGGAGGCTGTACTGCACAGTTTTGTGCACAGCTTGAAAGATCTATTCCATCCTCCAGTGAAAAAGCTGATGGAGCCATGTGACTTCCTCATGCTGGCAAAATAGTTGTGTGTTTAGCGTGCTCAGCTGCTTGTAAGGTTGGAAACCATACTTTTAACTCAGCTGCACTGCCACAGAATGGCCCTGAATAACCTCTTGTGTCACTTCAGGGCTTTTAGCTGGTCAAATGAAACATGACTGTGAATCAAAGGAAGGAAGAAAATCAGAGCAGGCTCTCTGCAAATTCCTTTTTGATAGTCAGGCTGCTCCTTATGCCAGGAAGGATTCCCAGAGTGTCCATCCATCCATAAAATCCAGAAAGCCAGATCCAGGCAATAAGATGCACCAGAAGACTAAGAGTCTTTTTGTTCTTGAAAGCCCAAGAGGAGTGATAGAAAAATAACACCATCTCCTACGTGTCTCTCTGACACTGCTGTATGCTACATAACACTGCTGAGTCTGCAAACATGATTTACTACACCTCAGCTTAGAGGAGAGACCAGAACTACTGTGGAATCACAGCACATGTTCAAGGCAAGCAGGTGGCAGGCTCAAAGTGGAGCAAAGAAACAGCTCCTTTACATAATGCACAGTTCAGCTCTGGAGTTATCTTTTCCTCAAGATTTTATGGGTACTGGAAGTTCATATGAGTTTCAAAAGTAATCAAATATAGTCCTGGAAGAAATAAACATAAGAAGCTACCTGATACAACTCTGCTGCTGTCTTATACAGTGAGTTCTTCAGCTAGAACTTGCTCAGGCTGGAAGAATATATAGAGAAAAAGTGGATATATGCTGGCCCTGCCTTATACTCTTACCAGGGCACCATTGTTGGCCACTATCAAAGGCAGAACTCTAGCCTACACAGAATGGTTTCATCTGCTGTAGCTGTTTTAGATATATATTCTTACATAATGCAGGCTGACACTAGGGTGTACACACTTAGCAGGGAAATCCTGTCTTTGGGAGATTTTAGTGACATCAGCTTTTAATGACCCTGGATCTCTGTATCTCCTTGCAAAGCTGGCACTTCACCTGTTTACCCTTTAGTTTGTTTGCCATAGGATCTTAGTGTTGTAACAGAGATCAGGTCTTTATTATAATGTGCACTGCCTGTAAGATGAGTTGCTCCTCAGAAGAATTAGATGCAAAAAAAACCAACAAAAAAAGATAAATAGAAGAAGAGACACAGCAGAAGAGAGAGAGAACATACGCTGGGGAGATGCTGGTCCCATTGGAACTGCTGGGAAAACAGTTCCCATCTTTTAACTCCCAGATGAAGCCCCACATGCCATGTCACCTAGTCCAATCCCAGACTTACTTAAGTCCTAGCTCAGAACACTATTTTTTGCTCTTTTCTTCAGTGTTTACTCACTTCATGGCTGAGTGCCCTTTCCTTTAGTGAGAGGTATCACTCTCTGATAATGGACAACAGCTCAGCTTTTGGTGGTGGTTATAGCCTTGTATCACTGTGTCCATTTTCTGCTCTTTGCAATGCCATTAGACACCAAAGGAGCTAAACAGTTTGAGGATAATACACCATTAGGGACCAGTTCTAGCTGCACAAAACATTTCAAGCACACCAACATCCACCTGCCAGTTTTATCTGTAGTCCATGCCCTGTAAAATATTCCAGCACTGATATAACTGAGGCTTGCCCAGAAACAAAGTCTTTTTGGAAGCAGTGGCATGACTAGACCATGATTTTAGCAGAACCAGGATTTCACACTCCAAGTTCCCAATATGTTGGCTGTTGTCATCTCTGAGGATTTAACTTGAAGTACTCTGCATGACATAAAATACACTGCATACCAGTAGATTGGTGTTGGAATTGTTCTAGTTGCTCCAAGTTCTTTCTTCATTTGGTTGAACTGTGCGAGGAATAAACATTTCTGGTACCAAATTTAGAAAGAATGTATTTTATTGTAGACAAGAAGATGTTATCTTCTCTGATGGCAGTCCTGGAGATTGATGGCACTTTATAAAATGCAGAAACTCTGTGCACTTATTATACTCTGCTAGCCTTATCCTATCCCAAACTGCTTCCATAAATTGTAGGCCTAATGCTGCTTTCAATTACACAAACACACCCCCAGTAACTCCTGGAGGATTTTAAGATGTGTAAATTACAGCAGAACTTGATCCTTTTTAGTGCCAGTAGTTTTTTAAGGCTCATCTTTTCAATAGGTGGAACACATAAACACTCCAGTTTGTTACTTGTTTCACCAAATTCAGTCTTAATGGAAGGTAACTGATAATCCCTGCTGAGTAGAGCTCGGATGGGCAGATTCCATAGTCTCCTGATGTGGGGTAATTTATGTGGCATTTATTGTGGCTGGGCTTGGGGTGTTTGTTTGCCTTGTTTTTACAGTGTATTGCAGGTCAACTCATAATCTATGTTATATTCAGATTTATGGATAAAATACCAAGTTCACAGAGGAAAAATAAGAACAGAATTTACTTTTAATTCATTTTTGTGTGTGTCTCTGCTGTTCTTACAGACTGGAATGACAAAATGCATTTGTTGTATCCTAATCTACATCAAACTGTCCTGCTGGAGCATTCATTTTTCTTTATTGTCAGCAAAACACACTGAAACAGAGGTATTAAACATCTGGCCAACATATATTTATGTGGCCCAAATGTCATATTCAAGTTCTCAGCGTATAAGAATTCCTTTTAAACCAAAAGAGGTCTTGCCTCTGATTTGGGAGAGAATCCATCAAAGGCAAGTTGGTATAACTAAAGCTGTGGTGTCAGCCTGAGAAAATGGATAGCTTAAAGCAGTGCCTGAGAGTGCAAACTCCTGCACTCTACCACTAATCTCATTTTAAGTCTAATGAGGGCACTTAGTCAGAATTAGCTGGTTTGCTGCTAAGCCCCAGTGACTGACAAAGAGACAAACTTAGGACTGTAGATAAAACAGAAACTGACTGTTGCCAAAAGGAAGGAAATGCACAAAGAGCTAAAGGAGCAGAGACAAACACAAGAGCAAGGACCAGAAAAAAGTGGAGATTGGGAAAGGGCACAAAGGGAGAAAAGTGTAGCCATAAGAAGTGGACATGTTTTCACCCCAGCAGAGAGGTCTCTGAGTTGAGAGTGGAAGTGGGATCAAAGGAGATGCTATTTGCAGCTCACAGAGGTGTTAAAACAGCTTCCTGTGAGGCTGATGGGATGCTCCCGGCAATTGAAATTTCCAGGCATCAGGTCACAACGCCAGCAGCTCAAGGATTTTCAGCCTCAGAGAATTATCCTGCTGCCAGAATGTTTGGAGTAAGAACAGTGAGTTTCTGCAACGGTGGAAAAAAGCAAGGAAGTTGGTTCTAAAGGCTGAAAAGTCAGTGAGCATGGGAAGGGTCAGTGATACTTTGGGTGGCATCAGGGTAATGGAAAGGATAGCAGATTTCAGGAGGAGTGTGTCCTAGCCTTATTCCAGAAAAACTAAATTATTATAGCATGATGTCTTAGGATCCAATTTTCAAAAACCCTACCAAATGGCTGAAAACTTGCATCATATTTTTCCAGACTATCTCCAGCACTTACAACAGTAGACATTTGTGGGTGGTGTGGGAATGGCTGCTATGTAAAGTAACACAGGTTTCATTGCTTTGGGGCAAATTAAAAGGGGACTATAAAAATGCTAACAATAATAATAGTAACAATGCAATCAAAAATAATGATAGGTTAACAGTCTTTGAGCTGAGCTCCAGGAACTCTGCTGCAGTGATGCTGCTGCCCTCAGCTGCCCATCCTCCCCTCTGCCAAAGCATCACTGCTGCAGAAGCAGAGAGGCTGCAAGGGGATGTGTGCCTGGCTCCTTGGCTGTCCCCACACACAGCCCACGATGGTTCCAGCCTCTATGAAGTGCTGTGAGCACACATAATAATCCCAATTCTTCTCCAGGGATAACAGCCTCCAGCAGCAAGGTGGGCTGGGCAGCAAGGGAGCTAGGACAGCATCTGACTCAGAAAAATCAGAGCTCTTGTATTTAAGCAGAGGAATGGGGACCCTTGTGCCATGTCTCAATACCTATGTCCCTGCCAGAGAATTGCAACACTGGTGCTGTCTGAGAGCCTTTTCTGCTGGGGCAAAGCCCAGTGTTTGGTCAGGGGAAAGAAGCATTTCCAAGGAAGCAGAAGGAGTAACCTTTTGTTGACTAACAAGAAGAAGAGTTGAAGCATAAGAGTTAGGTGCAGCCCCTCATCTCAGCTCATTACCAGAGGTCAGTGCAGAAAATGTTGCCCTGGAGCTGCATCCTGTCCCACTCAGCCCTGGGGTCAGCCATCAGCTGTCAGCAGGGGCTGAGCCCTGCCCACACCACTCTGCCTGCAAAATGTCCACCACTCTTCCTCTCAGCTGCAAACAGCTGTTGCTAGGGAACTGCTTCCAGTCCGAAAGAGAGCCAGGGAGGAGAGGAGAGCAGCAGCTGAAGGATGGCAGGCCACAGGCTGCTGAAGGGAGGAAGGAGGTGAGAGGGTCAGGAGAAAGCAAGAAGCGAAGGTTGTGGGGAGCAAATTGTTTCCCATCTCGTCACAGAGCAACAATTCCCTGTTTCAGGACTGTGCTTTCTTAAAATCACCAAACAGCTTCCCTTGAGTCTTCTTTTTTTAACATGGCTAGGCTCTCTTTTCATTTAGTGGGCTTTTGTATGATACCTACTACTTCGTTTATCAACCCTCCCTCCCTTTCCTCTTGTAATAAATATCACAACTCTTATTTTTGCTTTCCCTCCCTCTGTTATTGTTTCTCTTTTCCACTGTAGCATTAAAATTGTGGATGTACCTTGTTTTATAAATTCAGATCACACTAAAACAACAGGATTTTTTTTCTTTTTTCTCAACATTTTCCTTCTTCCTAGTGGTGATGGGGTCCTGACAAGTGATCCCTCTCTGGGAACCACCAGGGTTATACAGTTATTCACCATACAGAGCTACCTAAGCTCCAATCCACATCTGCTTTGTCCACCTAAGAGCCTTTTTCAAAGCCAGCTGAACCCACCAGCAGGTTGTCTTTACATGAAACTAGCTTTGGATTAGGCCAAATCACTCTCCATCACTGTTAGCCCATAGCTCCTATGTTAGACATGTGGCTTACATTTGTACTTGGTGGCACTTGGCTGCCTACCCAAGTGCCTAGGCACTGCTAGAGGTGGTACAGCAAGCTGCATGGATCCAAACCATGGTTCAGGCTCTAGTGTTAGGTTCTTTCAAAGGGTTTCTCAATATCTCTGCCACCACACTGTCTATTCTGTGGGTTGGAGTGTGCTAAGTGATGGTGTTTGAATGAGAGTGAATTCTAATGGTGGGCAGTACTAATGCTCTCTGAATAGTGAACATATGCATCTAAATAAAGAGCAAGACTATATAGTTCATTGCTGAGCAGAAATAGAAGGAAAGAAAATATTCTCTGCCATTTAGAAAAAAAAAACAATAACATCATGTGGATAAAAGGGTTGCTAACAGGATATATATGTATCAAGTCATTAAAGAAAATCAACTAAGCTAGTCCAAACCTAACTGTGGTTGCAATGCCTTCCAAAAAAAAGCCATGGCATATAATAAAATGCTCTGTTTTATTGGTTTCAAACACTACAATGTCTAATTGACTTATGGCAGGGGCTGGTGGTGGGATAGGTAGTATTTCACTTCCAAGCATCTGGTCCAAAATCAGCTTTGCTTAGCAGTGATTGATTGCTGTTAGTGTTTGATAGGTCTCTGGTGGAACCTATGAAATGCATCAGAGGTTTCAACACACTTCCTAGTGGACAGGTGCCCATACCACTAAAACCACAGCTCTTTTGGAGTTAGTTGCATTGGCTGTCATTGGCAATCTCAGTGAGAGAGGCTCATGGCTGAATGGAGCATGGAGCAGTCTCCATGCTAATATTTTTTCCTACAGAGAAGCTCCACTAGTCCTGTGCTGAGAAAAAGTAAGGAAAGTTCAGGGCTCAGTGGCCTGCTGTTCCCATCTGTTCTGAGGCCAGAGCAAGAAACCATCTTTTAGCTTTTGGACCAAGGGGGATAAAGGAAGATTAAGAACTTACAAGAGCTGATTCTTTTAGGAAAGAATTTAAGGATTTAAGCCCTACATTAGTGCTTGGTCTCTTGTCCCTACATCGTCAGGCTTCAGGAAGGGAAATTCTGTTGGTTATGATGTTCAGCAATCTCCTGTGCAGAACCAAAGGAGTTATCTTGACTGGGCTCTTCTGTAATGCTTGCAGTTCTTTGACACATCAGGCTTGGTCTTTAAAGCCTATTCACAGAGCTCCACAGCACATGGTTCTTACTGACATTTACATTTTACATATTGTTTTCACCACATCATTCTCCTCCTATTGCTTCTTGGCAAGCTAATAAATTCAACTGACTTTTGATGGCTGATTGTCAGGCTGCTTCCCTCAGCCATCTCCAGGCACATCTTTTGCTTTGCTCTTAATATTCATTTGCACTTGGCCTTGCAGTATCTGCCAGGCAGTGCAACATCTGAGTCTGTTGTTCTCCTAGGCAGACTGTACTAGGTGCCTCTTTGATTAACCTCTTTGCTACTGTAGGAGAAATACACTGCAGAAAGGCCTTGCAAAGACAGAGGATGAGCCATAGTCAGCAAAGTTGGGAAGGAAGAATCACCTAGCAGCTACTGTGTAAAGAAGCACAGGAATTCCCTTATTGTTATGAAAATCCTCAATAATTCACACACTAGATGCTGGACAACAACCAAAAGACACTCCCCTTCTGATCACAGAATCATAGAATCATTAAGGTTGGAAAAGACCTCTAAGATCATCAACTCCAGCCATCAACCTATCATCACCATGTTCCTAACTACCATATCCACACATTTCTTTAACCCCTCCAAGGACAGTGACTCCACCACTTCCCTGGGCAGCCTGAGACAATGCCTAACAACTCTTTCTATGAAGAAATTTTTCCTAATATCCAATCTAAACCTCCCTTGGTGCAGCTTAAGGCCATTTCCTCCTCTCCTATCACCCAGGAGAAGAGACCAACTCCTACCTTGCTACAATTCCCTTTCAGGTAGTAGCAGAAAGAGGTAAGATCAATATTATCTAGCAGGCCAAATTTGTCAGAGAAGATAAAACATGAGTTAAACCAGAATATGAGGTTTTGTGTCCAGAAATGGTTCTCTGGCACCATGGAGTTTGAGTAAGCTTTGAACTGGAAAGGAATGGAGTTCATATTGACTAGTTGCCTTTGGCCTGAGCAGTTAGAAAAGTGGAGGGAGTTGTAGTTGCTGTCAGTAGGAGACAATAGCATAGGCAGTGGAGTATAAAGCAGTAAGTGGTGAAAGGTTTATTCTTGCTACCTAATAGGCTGAACAACCAAAGGGTGCTGGTTTGATCAGATCTGGCTGGGAGGGATTGCTCATGCAGCAAGAACAGCATAGTCCTAAGGCAGAGTGATGGGGACTGGAGAATGGCAGTGCTGACAAGGCAATATTTTGTAACAGAGAGGATCAGCAAGGCAGAGAGCCTCAGCACAGAAGCCAATCACTAAGAGCAAAGTGATCTCAGTTGCCTTTCATGTGCAAAGACTGCTAGCAGAGGATATATGAAGAAGTTGTAAGAAAGGCCTCACAAATTCAAAACACAAATGCCACTTCTTGACACATGGGAAGAGAAATTGTGTGTCTGCAGAGTCCTCTTCACCTCAGATCAGTTTTTTTCTGTGTCTTTTGAAGAATTTCCCTTTCCCCAACATCTGCAGCTCTCATTTCCTGTTGAAGCTATCTTCCATTACCCATTGCCCCTCACCTACCCCATCCAACCTGGGTCCTTCTGGCAAGCAGCTTCATGCCATCTAAACTGCAGTTTCCCACCTGAGATGAGGAGGTGAGAAGCTTAATGTAAACAATATTAGAAGCAGCAGTTTTAATTCCTTTATTTCCTTGGAGCAAGTTAGACTCCAGCTTTATGGGCTCCTGATTTTGGTGGTCTCTCTTTCCTATATGTTCTAGCATCAATTGAAGCTATTGGGGAGGAAAACCCTGGAAGTACAATCCAACCCTGGAAGTTGTTGTGGTTGTGTTTTTAACACAGAACCAGGACCAGAAAATGCAGTTAGGGTGCAGTGGTGTCACAAACTGTGGTTTGCCACATCAGCAAATGCTGCAGTGTAACAGGAATGGAGCTCAAAAGCAAACCAGCTGGTCTTGAGTATCTGAAGTGCCCATTTACACATTTGGGGGATTTTAAGCTGGTTTAGCTGTAGTCTGGCTCCATTAACAGGTATATTTCTGAAACAAGTGTTTCCTTTTAAATGGGAAAATAAACTAAATGGGGACAACCAGGAGATTTACTTCAGAAGAGCACCTTTGCACCAAAATAAAATGCTAATTTAGCCACATCATCTGTGGCCCTAAATGTGCCTGCCTTTTTGTAAACCAGAAGAAACTGTGTTGATTTGTTCCAAGAAAAAGGGTGTTATTAGCCACAGTCCATTTATCTGCTCAAGTATAATGCACTAGCAATTGAAGATGAATGCAGCATATTTAGAAACATTAACACTTGGAAAGCATATAGGAATGCCTTAAAAAGATGCATACCCTCTGTTAACTATACTCCCTGTTCTTTAATGATCCACCCACATCCAAAATGTTGCCTCCCTCTTTATTTTTTAATCCTTCTTTGGCCTCGTGCCACACTGACTAGAAAATAAATTAAAAAAAAAGTAGTTTTTTTCTTTGGATGATGTGTGGTTGAGAGCCCTTGCTGAATGCTCAGAACTCTCAAAGCCTGCTGACTGGTGCAAACTGATGGCACTCCACACTCACTGAGAGAGCAGAGTTTCCTGCCTGTTAGTAAAGGATGTGGAGGGCAAATGGATATTTGGGTGTGAGCAGGTCCAGAGGGAAAAGAGGAAGCAGCTGTGTGTGAGAAAGAAAAAGAATGACCAAGGAAAAGAGTTGTGTGTGTATGATAGGGGAAGAGTAATACAGTTAAAATTGAAGTGATAAATCATACCTGAGATCTCTCTTGAGACCTATAAATAGGAAACTGAAAAGCATTTCCTTCTATTTATTTTATAAGTGCTATAAACTTTATCAGCTTTTAGTATTGGAGACTCGTGCAATATTTATGGGCTGTTTACTTTAGAAGTTATTCAGAGGTTAGCATCAGGAGGATAATGAAAAAGAAAATTGGGATGGCTAAAGGAAAGAGGGCTTTTCCTACAGCTCCATAGTAACAGATGCATCACATTGAGTTGCTTGGCCTTCTTCCCAAAGTCTTTTGCTCCAAAGATGCCTGTATTTCTCTAGCAGGTACTTACCCTAAGCTTCACAGCTCCACAGGGGATCACAAAGAGCATCACTTATTGGTGAAAATGAGGAGAAACTTGTTCAGGAATTCCTATGAGGAGACTCACAGAGTGAAAGAGGAGATTGCACAATAGGACTTGAAAAAAAAGGAGGTACTTTTGGGGATGTTTTAGAGATTTGGACAGATGAAGGTATATAAAGGTCCTCTAAAATGGACCAGAATCCAAGATCAGCCTCAACTGCCTTCACTTGCAATACAGAGGAAGGCTGCTGCAGGAATACCCTCTTAGGCTAGATAAGCCAGTGGCAGTATTTTTGGACTGATTAATAGGTCTGACCAAAAATAACAACCTCCTCATCCCTCACAGAACTTCACACTTAAGTACAGTCCAAATGTCTGATTTGTTCCTTAATGTCTGGAAAGATAATTTCCACTTTCCACACTCGTGCATTTTCATAGATGGCTTATCTATGCTTTTTGCTTCCAAACTGAGACAGCAGCTGGTTCCAAAGGGTTTTTTTTCCAGAGAAACATAAAGTCTCTTTAAATTTATAGCTGGGTGAGAGAGCTTTCCAGAACCTGCTGCTATGTAGAATCCTTCTCTTGGAAAAAGCTGCAGACTGTTCACAGAAGGAAATGTGAACATACAGAGACTGCTGCACTCAGTTATATGAAGGATTTTCCCCCAAAAAAGCTGGGAATAAAAGCCAATATTCAACAACTCTAGAGAGCACATCTTCTGGGTATGACAGGAAATCTAGACCCAGCTGGGGAAGGCACAGACACCAAAGATGGCATCAGCAAAGAACAGGGACTCAGTGCTGCCTTGTTTCTGCTCACAGCTATGGGAGGAGAACTAAAAAGAGAACATGAAATGAGGCAGCTCACATCTCAAAGCTGACAAGACTAACATGTGAACAGCTCAGTCTTTTCACCATATCAAAGAGGAGACCAAGAGGTGTCTAACTTACCATTTGTAAATACCTTAAGAGAAGCACCTAGTGCTTATGGGGTCTCTAGTATGGCAGATAAAAAAGGATTCAAACAAGAAACAAGAGCTGTGTTTAAACAAATCCAAACATGAAGCACTTTGGCACTCTTTAAAACTCCTCAAATGAAGATCAGATGCCTTCCTGGATGATACATTATTTTAACTACACACAAGTTATTGGACTCATTACTGAAACAGCTGGAGAAATGTCTCTGGCATGTGTCAGATTAGATGATAGTGTATTAGTCCCTTCTGTTCCTAAAACTGTATGTTTGTGAGTGAAGAAATTAATTACCCCTTTAAATGTAAGACATTGTCTTTCTTATTTGACTATAAAGACCTTATTAAAAAAAAAACCAAACACAAAATGAAACAATCCTTCTATGAAGTGATGTTGTAGGGAATATGGACTCTTTGCCTGTGGCTTGCTTGTATACTTTGGGTAACATTTTGGATAATGAGGAATTATGCCTTGAGGAAGCTTTAAGATGTTACCTCTGCCAGAAACTGTCCATTACCTTTTGAGAAACTTCCAATTGGCCTTCAAAGAAATTCAGCTGTGTGCTGCCTGCTTGTCACCTTCTTCTGACTAGCAGCAGCAAGGTTTGTTCCAGTCCTTCAAAGAAAGCTGGAACAAACATTCAAGGGTAGTCTTCTGATAACCTGTTTTAAGTGTACTATTTCACAGGTTTCTGCTGCTGGTGACCCTGCAGAGAATTCTGACAACATTATATTTAAACCATCATTTTACAGAGTAATTTTGATTTACTTGTGTGGGATTTATCAAAAGAGCTGGAAGGAAAAAAAATCCTATAGAGTAAATAAACCTCAACATGTGTCTCCTAGGATTTTATATCTATACTAGAAAGTTAGTTATGGAATAACAAAAAAGAGGAGGAAAGGAATGTATTGTCAAAGGGTATAGGGCCAGTGTTATACCTAGAAAGGGCTGAAAGACAAATAATGATGACCCACGGTTCAGCTATTAGAAGACAAAGGTTTAGAGAGGGGAAAAGGCCTGAGTTACTGGAAAGAAAATTATTAAATGACTCTGCTCTTTACTGACCTAAGGAAAAGATAAGTGAACATGTTGCTGTTGAAGCCAGGTTCAGGAGAGAGAGGAGGAACTGTCTTTTCTGGCAGACAGCATAAATACTGATGTGCCAGAAGATTCAATCAATACAAAGTTATGTTTTCGTAAGTGTGGTATATGCATGTTATTAACTGCAAGAAGATGAAGCAACTCTTTTGCACATCATGCCTTTAAATTCATAGGAAACTTCTCACCTTTGATGTAAGGAGTGGGATTGTTCAGCCTGGAGAAGAGGGAGACCTGTGCACCTCCAGACTTAGGAGTTGTTCATCATGTTCATTTTCATACTCAGAAATAAACCATCAGAAAAGAAGATGCAGAAATTGTACTTTGTCCAGATGTAAACACAATAACAGAGAGGTCCAGCTGGCAACCTGAAGACCAAAACCAGCCTTCCTTCCAGCCCACCCTGTTTCCTCTAAGAAAGTGGGAAACAGCTGCCTGGGCAGTACACTTGCACCTAAGACTCAAACACCTTCCCTCAAGGTTGTGAAGAATGTGATGGTTAAAGCTGTACATTCAGGAGGGAAGGTGCTGGCAACAAGCCTTCTCCTTTGCTCATAGACTCCTACCAGCAAACTGGGAGCTCCTCTGAGAGACCATGAAGGATTTCTGTGATCTCACCCTCCCAGCTGTTGAAATAGGTGCCCAGTTATGCTAAGGGGTTTAACAATGTTTAAGGAATCATGAAAGGAAAAGCCCCAAGTCTTCCTTGCTCCTTTCCCCCCAAAAAACCCCATGAAAGCAAGAAGGAGAATGAAAGACATCAAAGACAACTGAGTGAAGACTATTTACCTCTTGAGTAATAGGTGGTATGGATTGATATTATCCTAAAAATACCCCATGAGTGCATGTCTGACCAAGACACATTACAAATGAAGGTGTAGCTGTTTGCCAGTACATGCAGAGCATGAACCTTCAGTGTAAGACAACTATTACTTTGGAATGATCAAGTAGCTCCACCACTGCTATTAAAGCACAGTTTATTACCCACCTGAATCCTGCAACTGAAGGGAACCTGAGAAGGTTTTTCCACATACCTTCAAGGACCCTCTGTGGTGTAGTTTTTGGTGGCTAGTAAGGACTCAGCTCCAGAGTTGGAGCTTAATTTGCTTCAAGGAAATAATGGAATTGCTGTCCTTTCCTTGTTGAGACATTCTGCCTGGTCAGTGTCCAATGCTTGTCCTTGAGATCTGCACTCCCGCCAAAATCAGTCAGTGGGATCAAGAATTACCTGGAAGAAAAAAACAGACAAAAGACAGCAGTGAGAGAGAGTAAAAGTAAGTCACTAGAAAGTAGGGAGTATTTGGATCTTCTAGAATATGTCCCTACAGTGTGGGGCTGCCAGTGCCCAAGAACACAAGCTCCTTGAGTGTCCCTAGAAGAGTGCAAGTGGAGTTCACACAAACCACCACCATAAAGCTCCATTCTGCTGCTGTCTCAAGGTAACCTTCACCAACTCAAAGGGCAAGAAAATTAATCCAGGAATTGGATTGTCCATTTAAAAAGAAGGTAACAGTGACTTTCAAGTGCTAGAGTGGGACCTGCTGGGTTGGGAGATGTGGCAGGTGACAATGGCTTTCTCACCAGGTGACAAGACCATAAATGTCAATGGGCATTTCATTAGAGGAAGGAAGGAATGTAGAGACTAATAAAAAGCACAATGCTGACAGCAGCTTCTCCTCAGCAAACATTTCCTGCCCACTCCTCTGTCATGCAAGCAAAATTTATTGCCACCACACAGTGCATTAACCCTTAACATATTGGCTAGAGCCCAGGGAATAGCCATTTCTATGCAAGTTGTGTCCAGCAATAGAAAGACAAGAGAAGGAGAAGGCTAGTCATATCCTGCCCACTCTGTCAGACATCCCTCTCCTCTTTGCCTGCTCACCCAGCATGATCCAATTTCTCCTCCTCACTGCTACTGTTGTATCCTGGAAGCCTAGAACCAGTTCTGTCCTCAGAGATTGTGGTCCTAGTCCTCACTGCCACTCTGTCTTTGATAATATGCCAGCTCCATCCTCCCCTTAGCCCTGCTTTTCACCTCAACCTCACACTGGCTCAGCATGGCCCTTGAGCCATTTCTCAGGCCCTGCAATGCAGATGTTGGAGGACAAATGAGGTAATCCTTATGTAGCCCACAGCAGACCTCATAGCCTAAAGACAATCCACAGACTTGGGAACTCTTGGTATTTGGAACAAGAAAATCTTTCCTCAACAGCTTTTTCTGCATTAATTGCAACCACTCCTGTTTTTTTCTTGATGCCTTTCTAGAAGGTCTCCAGGTGTGGCTTTTCCATGGATGCAACAAGGACACTTCTTTCAGAAAATCTATTCCAGTTTGTGTTCTTTGCTCCTTGTTTCCAGCTTCCTCCTCCTCTCCAGGGGCTTCTTGTCTCACCCTCTCCAGCTGCCCTAGGGAAATGCTAAGGCTAACTGCTAATTAAAGTGGTTTCAATTCCCCAGTGCAGCATTGGCGCCAGGGCTTGAAGCCATCCTGTGTCTGTGGCCTCTAGAGACAAGCCAGCCATGCTCAGACACCTTGCTGCTCTCTCCTCCTGTCACACACCTCGATGTTGGCTCCAGCAGATTTCCTCTGGGTTTTCTCATCTGTGCTAATCTCTCTCCAGAGCTGCAGACAGTGGATGGGGAGGTCACTCAGCAAATGAAATGAAGCTCTCCCAGCCCTGAAAACAACAAAAGGGAAAGAGCCATGGGGGGAAGCACAAAGGACTGAGGCAAAGATACAGCTCTGCCTTGTGTTGTGCTCACAACAACAGCATTTCCATCTGACTTGCTCTTGTCCTTTGCTGAAGCCAAACACACTGCACAATGCCTGCCACCCAAATGACACTGAGCATGTAATCCTCTTACTGCCCAGATTAGTGCCTTGCAGGCACTGTGTCCATGCTCCCACTGGCAGCATGCACACAATGTCAGGCCCACCCCACAAAGCAGCACAAATCAAAAACTGGACCATGCCTCTCCTCATGCACCTTCTGCCCACCATGCCCACACTCATGGCCCCATACCAGTGCAGCACAGAAGCATGAGGACATCTTTTATGGAGCACTGAAGCACTGCTGCTGAACTCCAGCATCACTTGTCATTCACAGGCCCTGCACCAAACAGGGCTCCTGTTGTCTAACTACACACAGCCCTACCATGCACGTGGCATGAGTAATAATGCTCTCACTAGAAATAACCACCTCAAGCATCTCTTCATCTGAAGAAGACTCTGTAGCTGCCTCATGGACCAACATGATCCTGGTCCAGTCCAGGCAGTGTGCCAAAGGTACTGCAGAGTTTAACCACAGCGGGCCCCTCTTCATCTGACAAGTGATGCCTCCCAGCATAGCCTGTGAAAGGAGCCACCAATGAGGAGACAGCTAGCTCCAAAGTTTAAGGATCTAACTCCCTCACTAGAATCTGGCAGGGGCCACATAGCACACCTGAGACTGAAAGAAAAGGGATGTAACTGGCACAAAAGGCAGAGAGCATTAAAACTGCCCTACCTAGAGCCTCCAGTACACACCTGCCATCTGAAACCCCCTCAAGGAAGACTATCAGTGCAGGATCATGGCTTTATTCTCTTCTCCTTTCCTCTGTTTTCTCTTTCTTTCTTTCCCCCTTATTCACCCATATACAAACTCCTCGCTGTGCTGTTAAGTAGTTGCCAAGGTTAATGTGCTAATGACTGCCTGTTGATTTGTTGCTGTTGAGTAGAGTGTTGGTTTTGGCAGATTCTGAAACTGGTGCTGTGCTCTCTGAGCTCAGTATTTGAAAATACTAACTCCTTTGAGCCTCACAGGGGCCAGACTTGCACGTCAGTTCTCTGAACTGAGCAAAACTCAGCTGCAGAGATGCCTTTCCCAATACTTTTCCAAATACATGCTCAGCATGTATGTTTTAAACCTTCTATGTAAATTGTCATCAGACATGATTAAATAAGCATAGACTTGGTCAAAATCATGCTCATGCACAAATGCAAGTGTAAAATACATATTCCCCCCATCAGCCACACACATGGATCCAAGTGGAAAAAGAATACAGAGACAAACAAAAGTTCTCTGAAGGTGCCAAGGTCATGCTTTACAATCATTAAACAACTATGTAGTTATAGAAAACCCAGTGGTAGGAATACTCTCTCTGTAGTGAGAGCAAGAGAGACTGAAGAACCAAAGGCTCATTTGTAAAAATAAGGCAGAGCTTACATGGCTGAATCTTCTGCAGTGCCAGTTCAAAGCCCTTTGCTGGTGTAAAGGAAGTTCAATTTTGCCATCTCATGGAGAAGCCACAAGGATGGGTGCTCACTGGCTGGAGATGACAAGCAGAGGGTAGAACTGGAGATGGGAGAGCTGCCATCCTCAGGGGTACCCAGTGATGCCAGGGAAGGGGAAGAAAGCCAGGCAGCAATTACTGCTCCCAGGGAGACAATGCACACCCAGACATAGCTACTGGCTCACACAGCTTGGCCCACATGCTTGGCCATAGCAGGCAGTTCAGTCTCCATGGCTGTGACACAGACGAGTAGGCAGAGGAACAGTGACTGTTTTGCTGCCACCAGCAGTCTGCTGCCCTAGGCAACTGCCTGCTTTAGCTGTGCTTAAAGCTGGCACTAATCATGCTGCCCTTGAATAAAGCTTAGGCTCAGGAGACTTGGCTGGTTTGCAAATTGTTAGCCTGTATTTTTCTTTCAGCTGTGACAGACAAGGAGACAATGTGGCAAGGGAGCAAGGAAAACTGAAGTTGCCCAAAAGTTTTGATTCAATATACAAAAAATTGCTATGGGAAGGCAGAAAAACTCGCTTAGAGAATCAACCTAGCAACACCAGGAATTTGATGTCAGAATTTTTCATCAATGAAAAGAGACAAAGGGAAAAAATGATTGAATTGAAATTTTCAATGGAACAATTTGAATTTGCCTTACTGATTATTTCCAACCAAATTATTTTATCCCAGAACCAAAATGGTCTACTTGACACAATAGAAATTTTGAGTTGGAAGTGCCATTATGGTGTCTTATGGGAATGGCAGTGTGAAATATCTCCTGTTCCTATTCCACATTACCTCCTGGGGTCTTCAGGTGGATTGCCTGTCCCATGAGGCACGCTGCTGTCAATCACTGCAGCTGTGTGCTCAAGCAATGATGTCTGGACTCTTAAGGGAAATGAGACAGCCTCCTGCTTCCTCTCAAAAAGGACAGCAAATGGAAAAGACATGTGCAGAGATATATTGATAGGAACAGGCATGTGAAGATCTTTCCAGTTGAGATCTTTAGAGCTGGAGGTTTATGCACTGCTCCATGGAGGAATGAGTTCGCAGCCAAATACTGACCCCACTAAACCATCAGTAAGTCTATAAAAAATAGCACAGTGCCAACCAAAATCTAAATAATAACTTATGGTTTAAGTCATTAAAGTCAAACTAACACTAACTTACAGTTGAAGTCATTAAAGATAAACCAACATGACTATCAATAAACTTTACAAGCTGGAGTATGTAAGGAACAATTAGTTGTTTTACCCAATAAAGAATCACCAGAATTGACAGAGCTAGATTGAAGTAGTTCTTTCCACATGGTGTTTAAGTATATTAATATCTTATTATAAGAAAGATGAGGAGTAGAAATGGATTCAGAAAGAGAATAGACTCATCTCTTGTGAAGATGCAACATAATAATCTGTGACTTCTGAATGTTTGGGAGTTGGGAAGGTGTGCTTAGAAAAGCTTGCTCACTACTTGCTTTCTTCCTTGTGCTCTTCCCTCAGTATTTACAACTGGCCATGCTGGAAACATCAAAATGAACAAGGCAATCTTACCACCAGTGCCAAGGTGTCATATTTTAGGTTATTTCCTATCACACAGCAGGAGACCAGCACTCAAGCACATGTGCTGGAGTGAAAATGTCACCCAGCATCAGCTCAGCCAAAGGCATCCAACTGCTGCTAAGAAATGCAGTGATGTTCCCAATGATTCCTGTCTCAGCTCTCATCAAGGAATAACTATAATCTGTCCCCAAATCAAAACATAATCTGCTCAACAGGGAGCTAATAAAAGAAATCCAATTCTGAGGGGAAGAATGACAGGGAAAATTTTAGGCACATAAATTTTAATATAAAAAAGATGTTGCTATTCAAAAAATAGACCAAGCTGCTAATACATAGTTTGGAGTTACTTTCTGGAAAACAACCAAAGCTGCCTGTCTAGGAAGGGATTGTAAAGCTCATACTTTCATTAAAGTCATGAGTAAGAAAGACTTATGCCAGAGACTGTAGCAGGCTTGTTACCTTTTCCTATGTGAAGCTGTGCAGAAGAGAAATATCCACTCAGATACAGAATAAGTACACAAACTAGAACCAGATTTCTTCTCAAAAAAATAGGTTTTTTCCTATGCAGAGAATCACTCATCTCAACAACCTACAATAAGAAGATAGATTACATCAGGCATGCTAAAATATCCCCAAATAAGCAACTCCTACAGTTACTGCTCCACAGAAATGATTTGTTGCTGGCTGCCCATTATTTCAGCTACTTTGATTTACAGATGTCCTAAGCAGAGACATGCCTAATGCAAACAGACTGACATTCCAAACCCCATGCCTCTATCTCAAGTTTCCCTTGAGTCCCACGCAAAAACCTATATGCAGTAAGAGGATTAAATTCCCAAGCCCTGTATCAAAGCATATGGGATCAAATAATCCCCAAACTCCTTTTCCTGCATTCCCATGCTGAGAGTCATGACAAGCCTAGAAAGAGAGGACAGTGGAGAGCTCAAGGACTAGCTCTCCACTGTTCTCCCTAGGAAAGCACATCTCTCACCAGTAAATTCACCACTATGCTTTTTCCAGCAATATTGACCAAGTCAATCAGTGCTGCAGCATCTTTTGAGTGGGAAACTGCAAAGTCAACTTCTAGTTCACAGACTCAGAAACCACAGTGCTGTGCTCACAGGCTGTAGTGGGCACCAACACTCCAGATACCTCTGGAGCTTGCTGGGATCTGATTTGGCCCCAGACAGCCCATCTTAATCTATTGCTATGGAAACCACCACATTCCTGGGCACAAGGCCACCTTTTCCTGGGACAGCCTGGGTTTTTTTTCAGCTCAACTAGAAGTGTTTATTCCAATAACAGAGAAAGGTAATAGTGTTGAAAAACTGGAACATGTTGCCCAGAGAGGTGGTAGATGCCCTATCCCTGGAAATATTCAAGGCCAGAGCACCCTGGTCTAATTAATTATTGCAGGACTAGATAAGGATCCCTTCCAACACAAAGCATTCTATGATTCTATGAATATTCTAAGTAACAACACGCAGACCATAAAAAGATTCCTCTCTCCTGTATTTCAAGGAAGCCTTCTGAGATTTACTGGCTGTTGTCAAGACAAAAATAAAGCCTTGTAGGACTTGTGACCTTAATACTTCTCACCAGATGTGAGATGAGGGATACTAAAGATGATAACTTCTAATAGTAGCTACAGGGAAACATCCAACAGGATAAAGAATACCCTCTACAGTAACATGCTCCAGAGCCATCTTGTCAACAAGGCTGAGTTTGTCAACATAACAACTGCTTTACTCACACAGAGACAATGCCATATGTTTTCTGCAGCCAATTATCTTCTCCACAGCTAAAACTCATTTCCCTACTAAGCCAAAACCTGCAAATCCTGGTCCCCATCAAAGTCTCCAAATGTGAAGTGCTCCAGCAATTTTGTTCTCCAGGGCAAACATCTTTGGCCAAGGGACTGGAAAAAACCTCAAACAGCACCTATGAAATGCAGCAAATCAAACACATCTGAGAGAAGGGAAGGGGAGAAGTGGTGTCCCTCAGGGCTCTGTACTGGGGCCTGGACTGTTTAATATTTGTATAAACACTATGGCCAGCAGCATTGAGTGCACCAGCAGCAAGTCTGCAGATGACACCAAGCTATGGGGTGCTGGGGAGAAGTTGGAGGGGCAAGATGTCATCCAGAAGGAC
>VWZO01003061.1:260146-341417 GCA_013396975.1 Bucco capensis
CAGGTTGCCCAGGGAGGTGGTTGAGTTCCCATCCCTGGAGGCATTCCAGGTGAGGCTTGCCAGGTCTCTGGGCAAGCTGATGTAGTTGGGGATGTCCCTGGCCACTGCAGGGGGGTTGGACTAGATGAGCTCCAGAGGTCCCTTCCAACCCAAATGATTTTGTGATTCTGTGAGAAAGAGCTACTACCATCTACTCAGAAAGTACCACTAACAAGAAAAGCAAAGCAAAGCAACGCAACACATTTCCTTCCTGCGGCTTCTAACCAGTGTGCCATGAGTGCCATGACAAAGAAGCAGCCACCTACATGGAGGAGTGGGCTCAGGGTCAAACTCTTCATTACTTGGCAGTGCCATGTCATTAGGACATGCCAGTTGCTCTGAGCTACAGCTCAGCTGGAGACAAAAGCACTCTCTATCAAGAAACAGCCAGAAGGCTCCTTTTGATTCTCTGTTTTGGAATCAAATCTAATTTTAAATACACCAAATCTGCTGCATTATTGAACTATTGCCTTCAAGACAGCCACAATTAGGGCTTTGGATGTGGCATGGAAGGACTCACGGTTTAAAGTATTCTGCTTTAGAGAAAGACCTTCCAGACACAAAACCCCCCAAATAACTCCTCATTTTGAGACAGGATTGCAGGTTTGCTATCATCAGTGAAAGAAAAACAGAAAACACTCATATATTCCTCTATAATATAATATCCTCTATTTCTCCACACCTAATCCCTGTGAGTCAGATGGCAGAAATAGTGAAAGGGAATGGTGTCAAGTAGCACTAGAAGCACAGTGCTCTGAAGGGGGCATTGGTAGCCCATACAAGGTGAAGGCAGGGTGTGGAGCAGACCACACAAGGGCTGATGTGTCACCCAGCACACCACAGAGGAGAGCTTTGTCTGAACTACTCACTGTAATGACATGTTGCAATTTATTGCAAGGTTCTGTACGGCTTAAAAAGGCTAGGAGCTTTGTGACTGAAGTCAACAAGAGCTCCAGGGAGACACAGCAGTGAAATCTTTTTTGCCACAGGGTCATCACAGAGGGATGTCAAGCATAAACCTTGTGTGACTGCCATCTTCTGAACTGCTTTTCTGCAATTGTGCAGAGGAAAGCAGTTTGCTCCAAAGGATAAGCAAGGCTGGAGCTAAAAAAGATAGATCCAATTGCTAATACAAACCAAGCTGAAAGGCCAAGGGTTTCTTTTTGATTTGTATTCTTTCCACTGATCCATGACCCACTCTGACCTCTCCCTCTGACCCCTCACCTCTGGCAGTTGTGTGGAGAATTAGTTACTCTAAGTAAAGGCACAGACCCTGAGGCTGTGGTCCATGCTGGTTTCCTTAGGATCAGGGCACTGTAATGCCCTGCAACATGTGCTGCAGGTCAGAGTGCTCTTCCCACTGCTCATCCATCTTCCATGGTTCCTCAGCAGAAAGGCAATTTGCTGAAGGGGTTCTCATCCCAGAAGTGGTCCTGTCATATTGTTGGTAGGTAGGTTGTCCTAAGTTAGCTAAATGCTATTGCCTCATTTCTTCTAATGGGCAGCAGAGAGGGAGAGTCAAGCTTGTCAAGTTTCCTTCTCCAGTAACACTGCTGAAAGGTTGAGACAATGTCCAGGAGTCACTTCAGGTGTGCAGGGCTCCAGAAATTTTGTTCTGTCTTATGACTGAGCCATGGCTGAACCAAACACAGCTGGGGCTATATGACTGACTCCTCACTAAAAGAGAAGTTAATCTCATTAGAAGGCTCAATCAACAAATGCTGACTTCATTTCCTCAGGGTATGCCCTGGTCCCATGGGAGGGACAACTGGGACACAGAATTGAAATGGATGTCTTGCTCCCACTGTGGCCTTTCCAGATTTGCAATTCAATTCAATAAAAGATGGAGCAGGCTGCTGAGCTGCCTTTGAAAGGGTCAGAGGGTTCAGGAGCAGCAGGAGGGAAATGGAGGCAAGGTACAAGCAGAAGAACCAATGTTATTCTTCTTCATTCCAGATTGAACACTCTGCTTCTGAGGCAGGAGAAAGAGCAGCTCTCTGATTGAATTACCAGCAGGACCAGAAGACTAAGCAAGCACTGGATGGCTGACACCCATACTATTTAGCAGGCATATATGTGACTCAAAGGGAGGGGAGCAGCAGCCTACAGTCAGAAAAACTTCACCCAAGATACTGAACACAACTTTTTTTCATTTGTGTCCACACCTCTGTTCTACCTTCAAAGCACCCACAGCTTTCCATGTTACAGCCAAAGGCAGAGACACAGTGTTACATCAGAGCATGAGAGAGCATTGATTTTTGGATGACTTGCCAAGGGGCTGCAGAGACCCAAAAATACATAGAGAAGCATGCTAGAAGACCA
This sequence comes from Bucco capensis, assembly GCA_013396975.1. Taxonomy (NCBI): domain Eukaryota; kingdom Metazoa; phylum Chordata; class Aves; order Piciformes; family Bucconidae; genus Bucco; species Bucco capensis. The sequence goes on from VWZO01003061.1 coordinate 262,508, forward strand.
CTGTGGCTTACCCCTTTGCCTCTAATCCCTCGAGAGGATGAGGTATTGTTGCTAATTGCTGAGTGGCTAGCATAAATGACAACCCTATGATGACAAGAGCAATCGAGTCAGACTTCTAGAAGAGGACCTGAAAAGCTTGTGGAGAAAACACCCTGATTTATCCACCACAATGTACAAAATTATTAGCAAGCAAATTCTCTCTTCCTTAAAGTTTCAATTTGTCTTTCTTGCTGAAGTTCAGACACTGCTAGTCACAAGAAGTCACTACAGCATGTCGCCTTAGCTTGCAGTGCAGTCCTGTCCCACATCTGTGAGCACAGAGGCAGAGCTACAGGCTGTCAGCACCAAGCTTGTGCTAAACTACATGATGAGGACTTTTAAAACTACACACTTTTGTTCAGCTTTGTATCTCTGGATCAGCAGGTCAGTTGCTTGCTGTTGGGAATAAGATCAGGCACGATATACACATGGATCACTGGATCACAGTATCACAGTATGTCAGGGGACCTAGAAAGATCATCTAGTGCAACCCCCCTGCCAGAGCAGGAGCACCTAGACCAGCTCACACAGCAATGTGTCCAGGCAGCTCTGCAATGGCTCCAGACAAGGAGACTCCACAGCCTCCTGGGCAGCCTGGGCCAGTGCTCTGGCACCTGAACTGCAAACAAGTTCCTCCTCAGCTTAATACTAAACCTCCTGTGGTCCAACTTGCTCCCATTCCCTCTTGTCCTACCATTGGATGCCATGGAGCAGAGCCTGGCTCTCTCCTCCTCACACTCACCCTTAACATATTTCTAAGCATTATTGAGGTCCCCTCTCAGTCCCTCCAGCCTTTAGGACTGGATCTTACCCAGGTCCATTTCTTTCTCACTCCTTGTTCCCTTCCCCTCTCTTTTCTTTCTTTTTTTTTCCTTCTAATGGCACTTGCTTCTGCCCAGTATCTTTGTGCTGTGTGTCTGCAGCCAGCTTAGCATTCACCTCTTTCCTACCAATCTTTCTCAGGACAAATTGACAAGAAGCAGACCTATCAATGCTATTATGGCCCAGCTTCCCTTTTCCAGTAGCAGCCCAATCCAGAAGAATACACAGGAGCTAAAAGGAGATTCAGCACAAGAGAGGGAGCTGCAGAATGCTACACTGAAGCTTCTATGCTAACTACTTCATGCTGTAGCAGGTATAAACACAAAACATTTCCAGAAAAGACAGGAAAGGAATTGTAAGACTTGTCCTTCTCCAGCTACTCATTTTTATAACTGCCAACCTTAATAATTCTGTAATTCTGTGCCTCAAAGAGGAGCAGCCTTGCACCCAAACACATACCTGTTTGACTCACTTCTTCTAGCAACAATAGTGCCTATTTTCTGCCTTTATCTTCAGAGCTCAGCAAGGCAATTTCTTCATTTCTTCACTGCTCTATAGCAGGAGCCTGGAAGCTTCATCCAGCAGATTGCAAACAGTGTTGCTGAGACTTTTAATGAGATGAAAATTCCTGACTAAAGTAGGCATTCCATACAGCTACATCTCTCCTAGCCATACCATACTTGTACTTGAAGACCAAACAGGCAAGCCTTAGTTCCTCTCTTTACCATTCCTAGTGTATTTCACAGCGGTCTCTACCCAAATATTTAGTGGCTAGGATTCATCTGTATTGCAAAAATCATTTAGGAAAGCCAACCATCTTTGCCAAAGATGAAGGCCAAAATCAAATGGCCTCTTCCATTTGCCTCTGTTCCTCAGGATTTGCCTCTCATCTTTTCAGAGCATTCTGGCTCAGGCAACAAAGTGTAAAATTCCAGCTGCTCTGATCTCATGGATTCAAAACTCAATTTTCATGGCTGCATGCTCCCTGTATTTTGAACTTGCTTTGAACTGTTGGTTTGAACAAACTTAGGAGTTTCCAGTCATAATCAGTGAGATTTCATCTAGGGGGGGAAAAAAAAAAAAGAAGGAAAAAAAGAAGAAAAAATCTCTTGTCTATGGATGAGATACAATATCAGCCTTGGGTTCAGTCAGAAAGGTCAGCTGAACTTCCTAATGAACCCTACCTGAGTTTCAAGCTTGTACCAACAGCTGAAATTAGTCAAATTTCACTCTATTACAGGTTTCATTTTACGTGTTTAATACACTTCTAGACCTCACCATTTTCTACAGATGTAGGCTGGACTTAATGATTCTGGGGATCTTTTCCAGCCTTGGTGATTCTGTGAACTCAGTTTTGAAATTCAGTAATTCTGATTTAAAGAGTAGATATAAATTGTCAGAAGAAGGTAGCCAGAATGTTAAGGCTCTTCTCTGTTGCTGAACTTTTACAAGGCCATTTTTCTCCATTCTATGCTGAAGTTATTTCAGCTGAATGTAAAGCAGAAGTCACAGAAATCTATATGGTAAAGCTGTCTCAGCTGAGCCTTGATCTTGAAGGCTCCCACAAATGGAAACTCCCTGTCTTGATGGAGGTTGTTGTAGGTGTCCACAAGTACTGGATGTGGGACCACCTCTGGCTCCACTGTCTTCTGCCCCACGCAGCAAAACACACACTGCTTTTTGGGCAGCAGCACATCCATCTCCTGAGAGCCTGTGGAGCTATAGAGCTCTGTCTCAATGTGTGATCCAAGCATCTGACTTTATTTCCATGTGGCTACCCAAATGGAAAACAGCCCAAGGGCTTGCACTCACAAGGTGAGAGGACTCTGATTGTCTGATGCCAGCAGCATCCAAATCATCTCCCTTTTCTAGGTGCTGCTTTCCTTCCTGGCCCACAAAAGAGCATGAAAAAGCACAAAGCTCTTTTCTTTTGCTATTTCTCCCTTGCCTTATGCCACTTTCTAGTATAAAGACAGGGTGTGAGGTCTCAAAGCCCATTATAGTCCATCTAATAAGTTCAACAAGAGTATTCCTTGCTTTTCTTTCTGAAGAGTGTTGCAGGGGATCATGTGAGTTGCATCTATTCTATTTAAACCTGAATGTCACTCCTGCAGTAGAGAGAGGCTGAAATCAGAAGTGCTTCTTTGATTTTGCTTCAGGCTGAGGGATAGAGAGGACATGAGCATGATACAACACAATGAGAGCTTAGCCCAGGGCAGCTTCAGTCCTCCTGCCCAGACCACATTTGTGAACCAAGCTGTCTTCTGCTTTCTCCCAACAGATTGCTGCAGGTGTCATCTCTCTCCACTGGAGATACAGCTCTCCTGGATCAGTAACCTGGTCTCATTGACCCTGCTCTAAACAGGAGGTGAATTTAGAGACCTCCTGAGGTCCCTTCCCACCTCCTTATTCTCCAGCTCTGTCATCTTACAAGTTATTTCACTGACACATATTTGGGCAAGAAAAGAAGTGGCATGCAAAGTGCTTATTATAAACATATAATATATTAAAAATGGATATATTCTCCCATAAAACAAACTCTAGTCCTTATTAGAGAAAAGAACAGTGAACTCTATTTTAGCTGAAGCTGTTGCATCTCCTTTCTGCTCATCCAAATCATGTAAAAATATTCAACAAAGTCCCATGTCTAACTTTTTTCTTTCTGATACTTTTTAGCTAGCTCAAAACAACTCAGCTATACCATGGGTCTCAAGGTCAGTTCCAACTCAGATATTATGAAGATCATCTACTGCCTTAGAGCTGTGATACAGAAAGGGTGAAGGAATTGGAAAGATGAAAATTCCAATTAAAAAAAGGAAGTGTAGAGTACAAAGAGAGATTGTGAGAGAATATAAGGCAAGCAGAGACTTTCAAATAAACAGCAGGAATGCAAAGAGATGGAGATTTTAATGAAAAAAAACCCAACAATAAAACAAAACATAATATCTAAAGCTAGTCAGAAATTATCATGTTTTTCTCTGGCAATCTTTTTACAACAATATGAAATGCTAGGTTGTTGGAGTTTTTTTCTCCTAAAAGCTCATTGTAAATTAAAAAAAAAAGAGCTTTCATTAAACAAAAAAAATGGAAAACAGGAAAAATACCTTTTCATGTTTTTGTTTGTTTTTTTAAGAAAGAACAAAGGAAAAAATTAACTACAATCACATCTTCCCCTGAATCTTCCACTGAAAAAAGTTTCAGACACCTTATAATAGAATAATATGGAAGGCAATGGCAGCCTGGGGCTGCTTGGCTGTTGTCAAGCCATTATCTTGCCAGCACTGCTATTTACACCTGCTTAATATTCTTTGGGAGGAAAAACACACCACAAGCAGATTATTAGGGGGAAATACTTTCATATCTAAGAAGGTAATTGCAGAGATCAACAAAGCTACAAATATGAGATTAACCTCCTTCCTGATGTTCTTTTCCTCCACCCCAAAGAATTCTCATCTTTCACTTGTGTTTTCTGCAGCCATTAATGAATTCTTTCTTCCTATGATATTGCCAAATGAGTTCTTCTATACACAGCAGCAAGGGCAAATAATCCATCAGCTGAACCCTTCTGGAACTCATGAAATACTCAGCACCAGCCAATCTTAAAAGACAAAATGTTGACTTTTAGTATTTTGGTATAAGGCTGTGGAGATATATGATAAAAAGATTGAAATAATTCCTCTAGAATATTTGCTAAAGAGCTATTCTGAGAGGGAAAAATCTCAGGAATCAGGATCTAGCTTCAGCCAGAGATTCCTGCCTGCACTCCCTATACTCTGCTCTTGGTTTAAGATTGTCACATTAAGACACAGGAGCCTAAGGGAATGCCCAGAGCAAATATACAGATCCTTCATACAGTTTTGAAGGATCATACACCAGAGATGTGCTTCCCATCTTTGCTGATAGGATCCTTTTATGAAAATGGTTGCCAGGATTAGTCCTGCATTTTTTTTGCCAGGGCTTTGTTCTTCTCAGGTGGAAGAACTCAACTGGAGAAGATGGCACCATGCAGTTCTCAAAATATTTGTGTTTCCAAAAGGGAGTGCAGCAGGGACTAGGGAGGAGGAGGGAGAGGAATGGATTTGCTCATCCACTTTGTTTCCACACAACTCAGCCTTCCTCTCTTCAGCTGAAGTGGCATTGCTATGCTATGCACACCCCAGGTCTGAATAGCCCAAACTGTCACAGAATCACAGAATCATTAAGGTTGGAAGAGACCTCTAAGCTCATCAAGCCCATCAATACCTATCACTCCCATGCCACTAAACCATGGCCCTAAGGAGAGCATCTCAATGTTTCTTCAACCCCTCCAGGGACAGTGAGTCCACCACCTCCCTGGGCCTATCATGCAATCACACTCTTCTTTCTCCAGTCATTTGGTACTTTGAGCTGTTGGAGCTCCTTTCCAGAAGGCCTATGGAGAGAACTACTCTTGCTCCTTGACAGATAAATATGAGAAAGAAAAGACAAAACATTGTAGTAGTCCTGATGGGAGCCAAAATTCAAATGCCTGGGGGACTTCCCTTGCCAAATCAGTGGAAAAAAAAACCCAAATAAACAAACTCTATTTTTTCCTTCTTTTGGCTCAAAGAAAACATGTCATTCAATTCAAAAGGAAATGTTCCTTTTCCATTTTCAGTAAGTTTAACAGAAACAAATGGTAGGAACAAAAGACTAGAGGCAGACATTGCTTTGTTCAGCAGTGCAGTGTTGCAAACACAAAGCACAGAGAGGCAGCTTTCTCCATCTGATGGGATGGTGAAATATTCTGGTTTCCCCATTTCAGATCTACTTCCTCTGCTATAGGAAGTTCTTCTGTAAGTTAAGATCAGTCTTGACAGTGCTCTGCTTCATACTACACATGCAATACATATAACCAGCCTCTGTACAAACTCCATACAAAAAGGGTTTAAGTAAGTTACAGAAAGCTGACCAGCTCCAGCAGGAATAAAAGAGGTTTACCTTGGAAAATCTGGGGTAGAATTGCAAGGTGTACAAGCAGGGACAGAGTTTGGGTCTGTGTGAGTGAATCACTGGAGCAGCTGGGTTAACATGGGCCCTCCCTTATCATCCTCCAGTTTGGGAATGTAGCTTCTTACTCCTTTAAAAAAACAACCCACAAACCAAACCCACACCTCTTTTTGGTTATTCAGCACATTTAGTTGTAATTATTGCATGGCCATGGCTGACTTCATGACTACCAAGAATTGGTTTATTTACTGAAACCATTTGGTTTAGCCTCCTGCTGAATGACACTTTAAGCTCTTTGACTCAGTGATGGTACTTTGGGAGAGCCAGTGCAGTCACTGCACAGTGTTACTCTAAAACCATCAAGATCATCCAGGGCAACCAGATCACCTGGTTCCCAACAATGAGTCTACACTAGAGTTATTCCCAGTCTATTTATCCCCAAATTTTTCATTAGCTCTAAAAGAGTTATTAGCCCAAATGATACTGCCATTTGATAAATGTAGGTTAAGTGATGTTCTAAAACTCCAGTGAAAATCTCAGCCTTAGGGAAAGGGAACAGCAAAAAAAAAAATCACCTTGGGAGCTTTCAACAATATTAAGCCTGGCATCCTGAGGCACTGAAACTAGCAGGGGAGCTGAGCAGTGGGAAGAGAAACATCTCAACCACAGCTCACAGCACCAAAAGGCAGAAATTCAGAAGTCAACTGAATGCTGCTCAGTGTAGCAAGACTGCAAGGCTACGTAGGAACTGCTTTTGGGACCTCCAAGTCAGTCACCACAGAGCCCAGTGAATCTAAAAGATGCCCAGTTACCTTCCCTGTGTCAGGGAAAAAAACCTAAGTGGGAACAGTCCAGGTAGTGTTAGCTACCTTAGAAGGAAGCTTGGCAACACTGACAGTGTCCTGCACAGATCATCCTTTGCCCCTGCACAGATCATCCTCTACCCCTGCACAGATCATCCTTTGCCCCTGGCACAGATCATCCTTTGCCCCTGCACAGATCATCCTCTGCCCCTGGCACATCTAAAGCAAGTGAATATTGTTTGCCCATTCTTTGCACTGAGCTTCAAAACACAATGAAATCCATTTCAGTTTTGCTTATAACTGTTTCATTTCCACATTGTCATTGTTTCCTGGGAATCTGGCTACTTTGGTACTTTGTTCATTAATGACTTTTAGGTGGAACTTTAAAATAGCACTGATTAGAGAAAAGGTTCTGCTAAGCTATTCTGGATAAATGAAGGGCTGTTGGTGAAAATAAACTAAAGGTATCATCTGCTATGTTGACTATACTCCCTATTTTCTGCATATGTTGGATCCAACCTGCAAAATGAACTTTGTATATAATAAAGAGTTTAATGTGACCAAATCTGCTTGTGTCAAATTGTGTTATCCTCAACATCTGATTTCTGCACTCTGCATCTTTAAATCTCCAGGAGTATGGCAGGAAAGAAGATGTGCATGATGAACATTGATGTAAACCCAAATGTTCTTTTTTTGGTTTTCCCCCCATGAGTTAAATTAAAAGTCATTAAGCAGAGGTTTTGCATACATGGAAATATTGCAAGATGCTGAGCTGTATTGTGTGTATGGAATTGCTGTGTGGGGAGTAATTGAATCAATGAAACCTGTTTGCAGGCCCCAGTCAGCATATGCAAGGACACCATCTGAATTCTAAGAATGAAAGGTGAATGACCTGGAATGCCAGTCCTGCAGCTCACACAGGTGGAGCAGCACAAGCTTCAAGCTTGGTGAATATCAGTGCTTCCCAAATCTAATTTCAGGCAGAGAATTCCTTAGAAAAAGAAAAGAGAATTTCATTTTGCAGGACTCAAGTAGTCCCTGAGCTCCTTACTGATACTGGCAAGCAGGCTGAAATATTGCCAATAGATTTTTAGCTTGGTTTCTAAGGAAACAAGGCCTTTGTAAGCACATAGGAGTGCTTGTGTCTGGGTATGTGTATGTTAGCCTTTCAGATGCCCTTCACTTCCAAGAGCTTTTGAGCTCATTGGCTGATTTGAAACTAACCTTGCTGCAGGTACTGAAGGTACACTATTCTTACAAGTGTCATGAAAATAGGTGATCACATAAAGGTTGCACTTTTCATTCTGCCACTGACAGAAAGGCTAACAAACTCTTTCTTCCCAGACTTTAAGGAATCCAGGATATTGGCTGCTGTACTTCATTACTTCCACAGATCACAGATCTAGTTGTTTTCCCTTGATGAAGCATTCCCTAACAAGCACTGGAATAAGCCCTATCTAAAGCCCCTTCTAACAGGAGCTGAACACCAACTCACAATGGTTGCAAACTTCTGCTGGCAAGGGGATTATAGGCACAAACTTGCTAAAGCCCTGCATTGCCTAGTGTGTCATGCTTTGCAAGGAGCAAGGATCTGATCATGCACTTGAGTCTCAGCTGAGTGGACTTCAGGATATTGGACTCCCTCACCTGGGAGAATATGGATTACTTGACTAAAGCACCCAAAATCCCCTGACTGGGTTGCTTTCCTTGCTGCTTTTCATCCCCATGCTGACTCTGCTCTTAAAATGTATCCAGAGAGTATCTCTAGGAGAGAGGGAATGGAGGGCGCCAATGAAGCGGAGATGTGCTTAATGCAGACACCATTAATAAATCACTGATAGTTAAGATATAGATTGGGTGATGGGTGGCAGATGGGAAGGAGGAATGTCAAATTGCTTTTCTCATATAGATTATTGGATTAACAAGGAAGCAGCAGGCATGTGGCAAAGCGAGGTAACAAATTACTATCATAAAAGAAAAAATGGAGCTCATTGCAGGCTGGTAATAATGCCACGTCGGCCATTAGCTCTCTGGAGAGCTACTTAGAGTGCAACATCCGTCTTCTGGAAAAGAGCTGGCCACTGGAACACACCAGAGTGAAGGAGGCCCACACTTACTTCTTCCTCCTCCCCCTGCTTCCAACTCCAGAGCCTGTGCTGTTGAAGCAGGGTGGCCAACAGCAGCTGCAATGAAGAATCGTCATAGCTTTTAATAAGTGCTGCTAATTCTTCCCCCTCCCCTCCCTGCCTCTGGCCACACTTAGGCACTGCCCTCCACCAGCACAGACAATATTGGCCTGAGATCAGTAGGCAAACAACAAACAGCCAGACTGACTCTGCTCTTGGGTACCAATCCTGCTCTGTCTGAAGTCAGTGACTAAAATCCCATTTGCTTTAAATGGAAACAGATCAAGCCTTCATTTTCCTGCTGTTCCAGCTGCCAAGCACCTGTGTCTACCTACCCTGCAATGCACACTGCCACTGTGCTGCAAATAGTGCCCCCTGATATACTGTCAGTGCATCAAAATAAACTTGGAGTTGGCTTCTGCCCCTTTTGTCAGTCTTCATTGCCACCTACAAGAAACTAGGTATGCCTGTATGCAGGGAGCCAACACAGCAGGAGAACAGCAGACTACAGGAGTTATGTGGAGCATAATGTCTACCTTCTAAAAGGAATAAATTAAATAATGGTGCAGCTGTGAAAATCTTATGTAGAGAAAAGAAGGAATGAATAGCATAACATAGCATAGCCCAGCTCAGTCTACCTATTTTGGTGACTAGTTTGTTATTTATGAGTTTAGTCACTTGGTCCCACAAATTTCCAATTCAGCTTAGGCTGGGTAAAATCATGTTTTTCTTCTATCCCCCAAGTATGATCCATGTTCTGTTTTTGGACACCCTGACATGTTATGAAGGAGTCTGCACTTCTCCCCTCTCCCTTTAACTCCCCTCCAGCTGCTCCAGCCCAGCAGAGCTCCTGAGCTCATGACTTCTCACTCAGGCTCACTCCAAAGAGTGCAGTCAGCATGTGTGAAAAAAAACAACCAGAAATGAAAGTCCAAACTCTGAGTATTTTTCTTAGCCTTAAAACCCTAGAGTTATATAGCTGGCACAATGATGCAAGGAAGCCTTCCCCTCGCTTGAGTGCCTTTTCTTGTGTGAGCAGGGATGGTAGTTGTAGCAAAAGCCAGCCTCTGATCGTGCTGAGTGCTCACTGGCAGTGAGGCTTGAGCATCTTTCTGAGAGAAGGCAGCTGCCTGGAGCACAGACAGCAAGGTGTGCCTGGGCTGCTGCAAGGCAGAGCCCACCTTGTGCATTAAATCAGAGGGAAGCACATCATCAAACATGGTGGTGAAGAATGCATGTGCAAAAAACCCTAGTGAAGATTGCCTAGGTAATATTTAGCTTGGAGGTGCCTCTCCCTGAACCCTTTGCTCCTTTTGATTCATGTGTGGGACAAAACAGGGTTTTAGAAGATCAAGGAACAGATCACCCGCTGTGACATCCTTCTGATGCCTAAGCCCCCAATGCCCAGCTCCTGCACTAGCCCCTCTCCACCCCTATCTCTGGGTCTCCATCTCCACCTCCTTCCTGCTGATCTGATCACAGCCTCCCCTCCTTTTCCTCTGCTACACCTAGCTCCCTGTCCCTTGGTTCCCGTCCCATGTGCTCCACTCCTCCTTTGAGCTAGGCTTTTTGCCCAGTCAGTTGGGCTCTCAAAAAGCCTAGTCATTTTCATTTAGCTGCTGACCCTTCAGCTCTGGGCTGATTTTGGCTAGAAGCCTTGGAGAGGAGGACAGAGAAGAGCCAGAGGAAGAAACACCAGGAAGTTTGAAGAGAATGGTTTTCTAGTTTCAGTAGTCAACCACCACATCAGAAAAACCACTGGCGCTCTTGGTCCTTAAAGGTCATTTTCTTGCTGAGGCCAATGCCAAAGCGAGCTGTGGAGAACAGGATGGCACAGCAAGGCCAGCAAGGCCACCAAGCACCTTGTGATCACCAGATCTGGGACCAAGCAACTTTCTGCTTTCAGGATTGTTATCTGGTGCCTCCTGCATGCACCAAATTAAAATGCCATTAAAGATGAAGTGCCTGTGTTCCTCTGTGTTTGCGTTTGTGCGTGCACTAATGTCTCAGGACTGGGCTAGGGCTGTCATTACAGCCATGCCACAACCTACCACAGGCGCCAAGGGCTCCAGCTCTCCATGGAAACTCTAATCCCTGTGAAATGGGATCTTACTTTGGTTTTGTTTTAGAATAAAGCCACAAAAAAATAGCTGAGAGATTTTTAAGAGGCAAGAACACCATCAGCTTATCGCACACACTGCCCCTAGCCCTACTCCTCAAATAGTCAAGCTGGCTTTTAGGGTTTGCTTTTGGAGACACAAGTTATTTATGTTTCCCACCCACCTCTGTGTCAACACACACCTCATCTGTTGTCTCTCTTTTGTCAGTTAAAAAAACCAACAGATAAAAATGGAGGGCAATTGCATCACCTACACATTTTTTCCTATGGAATTTCTCCTGGACAGATGAATAGAAATGATGGAAGTGGTTTAAATGTACAGTGGAAAAGCTGTTTGTCCATCATATGCTCAAGGGAAAAAATAGCAACACCACGCACTGGTTATGTAGAGAGTATTATAACTTTACTTATACTGCTAGGTGGAATGGATTCAGGAATGACAATATCATCATGTACTGGCTAATCTATAGCACAGATCATTACTCATTAGGCTTACAAAGCAGATCTCTGACCTGGCTTTCTGACTATGCTGTTACAACAAAAGTTAGAGATGGCTAAACCTAACCAATTTCCATGCAGCATTTCACTGCCTTTACTGTCATATTGGTGCCAATAGCACAACTTTAGGGAGGGCTGGAATAACAAACTCTCCATTTCCATTCTCCTGGGCAGTGCCTGTGGATAGAGTTTCATGTCCAGTCTGTCCAAGCAGCTGCACATCTGGACACTTCCAATTCCCTGTCTGAGGAGACACTCTTAGTGTGATGTCACCTACTGTTACCCAGCACAGAGATGGCATCACAGGGCTAGGTGATCTCATCAACAAACATCAGGCTGTGGCACAAACTGATCAAATGCTAAAGTGCTGAATGAGACCTGATTTAAAGAGGAAAAAAACCCCAAAAGCTAACAGACCAAGACTACACCCCAGTTCTGTTCTTCATAGGAAACATGGATATTTGTCAATGAGGAAATGTCCCCGTTTTGATGCCCTGAAGAGTGTCTGTATAGCATATGGATTTCTGAGTTACAGGCCAGTGCAACCTGACCCATTCCTGACACAGATCATCACATATTACAAGGGAAAAAGCAAGGGCCACTATAAACATTGGATTTGTGAGACTAAATAAAACATGTCTATCAATCCAGTGCATATGAAGATAGGATATGATGCCAAGTCTGTAAGAAGTCTGCTTTCTAACACACTGAGAAGATTCAAATAAGGACTTTAATAGCAGCATCAAGGGGAAAAAAAGAATCCTAGCTTCTCCTTTGAAACTTCTTCCTTTGAAAGTTGTTTGTCCACCTATGGATCATAGGCTGTCCTTGCCCTCTCAGGCCACTGGGGCAGGTGGCTCTAGACCAAAGGGTCTTCTCCATACCTTCTCCATATGTGTTAAAGTGCTGGGTGCACCTGCAGGTTTTAAAGCATAGAGGTCTTGGTGCAGAAAGCTAATCTCTTGAATTGTACCCTGTAATTAACTAGATGCCAACTGGAGAGTACAGGTGTTTGGCAGTTTCATGAGATACACACCACAGAGTCAGCAGCTGCTTCTATATTACCTGAAAGTGCCAAATGTTTCTCACTTGTAGCCCAGCACAGAAAACTCTACTTGGGGTGACCCAAATGCTGTGACTGTCTGTGCTGCAACAAGATTGGGTCAGCCTTAGCTGTGGAGGAGGCTCAAGTCTCACACTGATCAGCCTCACCCAGCAGCTCTAACCATTGGGTTTAGGACATTGTGGTCCCAGCTGTGTTTCTACCTGAAGTCTGACATGACAGCAGGGATGCCCTGTGGCATTTGTGCCACTGCCTCTGCTCCCTTAGTGCTGGTAAGGCCAGGGAAAAGCAGTCAGGAAAGAAGCCTGACTGGCAGCATGTGGCAGCAGCAGAGGTCACAACCCCCAGCTGCCCCTGTCCCAAAGTCACTGAAGCATCACCTGGCTTATGGTATGATGGGGAGAAGTAGGAGGAGGATCATTTAGCCTCCACAGACTAACACAAAGGTCTGGAAAATCACACAGCATCCCCACACCTCATCCCCAGGGCTATACATTCAAAGCAGATTTTGGCAGCCCATGGAAATGGAATAGATAGAGACAGATCCAAGTGCCTCAGCCCCTATAGCTTCATGTTCAGAAACTGAGCAGCCAAGAGTGGCTTCAGATTTACCACAAGCAGCCTCCTTTCTCTGAGTGGCCCTCTCCCTTTCCCCAGCTGTCTCATCTACCTTGGGTTTGTCTGTGGTGGGGGTTCTGGTCTGCAGGTGGGAGGTAGCTGCTAGGAACTGCAAAGTGGATGCAGTTCTGGAACCATTTCCACTGTTATGTCCCAGGCCACGACTTAACTCCTATCCTAGCCAGAGCTTTAAGAGGAATAATCTTAAACATGGTAAAACAGAGATTATCTAAGATGCCCATTGCTCTGCCATGACCACAGGACAGCTACAACCACAGCTGAGAGGAGGCAGAGGTGAGACCCTGAGAGGATACTCGATGAGCATCCAGGCTTGAACTTCCAAGGGAGGTTTAAGAAAATAATGTATCCAGCTCCCATAAAGCAGCTCTGACAACCCATACCTCCTGCCAGGGATGAGATGTAACCCTCACCTACTGAGCTTGTCTGTAGGAGGCTACAAGAGTGCTTGACACAGACACAGTGCTGAGAGAACAGCAGGGCTCCCTGCTGAGGCCATTGGAGCTGTGAACAGACAGCAAGGTCTCCTTCACCCCCACCTCCCCCCAGCTGATGCTCAAGAAATGTTTTGCACGTGCAAGATATCTGAAAGGCCTGCTGCTAGCTTTTTGGCAAAGCATGGATTTTTTGTGATGTGAGTTACTGCTTTCTTCTAGTAATTATTGATAATGCTCTTGGATGAGTTACAGACATTTAAAAATGAATTAGATTGTATGTGTGTCTGTCTCTCCCATCCCCTTTCTGTTTCTTCACCACAGGATCTATGGCTTTGAAATGTTGATACATATTCATTACAGCTTCTGTAACTTGAAAGGCATAGCTAAAGGGAGAGCTCAGATCAACAAGAATGGGTGAGCAGCCATGAGAGCAGAGGATACGTGGCTGGAAGCACAGTGAGTAAGCAGCATTTGAGCAGTTAGTGCAGGGAACAAGGTACCAGGAGATCTGAATCCTGGTCCTTGTTCTGCTACTCTCTCTGATGGCTGTGGACAAGACTTCGTGCCTCAGTTCCCTCAGGATTGATGCAGAGATGTTTACCAGTGCTCTGAAGCATCATGGTACACAAATGCCATCTCAAACTGGTGACAAACAAATCCAGTATCACCTATCCTGTCATTTCCAGTTGTCAAAGCAATGAATCCAATGAGAGATTCTTTGGGGGAGAAAAAAAAAAGCCCTGAGCAGGTACCAAGACCTCAAGTGAAAGCATCCTCTGCTCATCATGTTCAAAGCACAACCTCACTGGCCTGTGGTGCACACAGACTTTGGCACAGTCATGCATGCACATGCACACATGCTCTGTGCTTACATGAGGACAAGTTTTGTGCTCTCTTGTTTAGAAGAGTTCCCAACCCAAAAGTTAAAAACAATGCAGAAAGAAACTTTGGAGGCATCTTGTATACCTCTTCCTCCAGGCTGGAATGTGGTAAGAGAATACACATGAAAGATGAGCTTGTGTTTCTTAGGGCCATTGCAACAGCTCAGGTGTGAAGAGACAGGCAAATTGTCTTTGGGTTTTAGCAAGCTGGCTTTTTTTCCATAAAATCAGTGCAGCTGAAAAATTCCCAAGCAGCCCTGGCTGTGACATCTGAGCAGCTCTGCCTCTCCTTGGCACAGCTTCAGAATACAAAACTCTTGCATATGGAACATCCTCAAGCTTTTGTGGGAAAGCACATTCACCTGTTAAATGGACTAGTCATTTAGTGCCTTTCCAATCAAGACACCACTTGCAATTCTTCTGTTTCTTCCTGAAAATATCTTTATGCTTCTGCTAAATAAAATGCTGGTGAAAAGTTTCAAATTAACAGCAACAAGCCTCAACACAGAGCAGGCTGAGTATTACCAATGCTTAAATAAGCTTTTTTCTTACAGATCCTGATGCTAAAGTGTCTCAGGTATTATCCCTAGAGATGTGGAAAGAGCTGGCAGGTTGTTCAATTTCTAGCCTCTCTGGCTTGCTAGTGAAAGAGAGAGGCAGTTTCCAGCAGTAGTGGTGTTTCTGATGTTCATTACTAAACCATTGATGCCAAGACATTTCCCCATCTCCTGTGAATATTCACTTTACAGTCTTTATGATGAATAGCCCTTGATATAAAATAGTCAGGGATAAAAAGGCAGAAAAAAAGAGAGAAGCATGTACAGGAAGAAAACAGAGCTCTTTGTTTCTTGATGCACAAAGATCCATCTCTGAACTTCAGAAATATTCAGGCTGGATAATGGATACCATTAGATTTACAAAGGAGACCTTCTTTTGTCACCTACACAAAGGTCACTTTTGGATGGTGTGCTCTAAACATCACTTGCAAAGAGGGATGCAAAGCAGCTTTCCATGAAATCAGACCAGCTACAGTCCCCAGGGTGATCTGTGAAGATGAGTGGAGTTGGGACTTGTTTTGGTCAAAGTGAGAGCCCCTCCTTGCCCTGAGCATCCACAAGGGAGGTCATGTAAGAAATGATTCTCAGACAAGCAAACTTTCTTGCACTAGAGCTCCTGGGCTGACCACTTTGCCAATCCATGGTAAAGCACAGAGTATGAAATAATACTCAGACTCACCTGATCATAAGTACCGAGGAACTCCAAGGGAGGACAACATGGGAAACTCAATAAACCCATCACACAGCAGAAATCATGTGTCAGCCCCCAGCTCTGCTTTCTTCTGGGTTTCTCTTGGGGGTTTTCCTCTGCCCTTGCCTTGCAGTTCCCTTTTCTTAGAGTAGAGATTGCAACATCCACTTGCTAATGTGATCAGGCAGAAGGCACAGGCCAGATAATTGGCCAACTTAATACCATGGGGTCTGTGGCTCTGTCCCAGTTTTATACTGGAAGAGAGCATGGCCCAAGTGTGGTGTTAGGTAAGCTATGAAATTTGTTGCTTAATTTACACATAGTCAACATTGCAGTGAGCTCTGAAGGGCTGCTCCTTAATCTGTCCAAGAGGCAGCAGCTAGGGCAAAGGAAGAGTGGTTTGGAGAGTCAGCCCTGCTACCTGACTGATGGGATGCCCTACACAAGCAAGGCACAGAACATGCATTTAGACATCCTGTCCTGAAAAGGACTAAGCATGCCCCAAGTGCTGTTACAGACACTTCTTGTTGGGGTCATGCCTGTGGCAGCTGATGCTCCTTCATAAACCATCACAAGGTAATCAGTGTCTTTGAGTTACAGTGGGCAAGATTGTTCTGTTTGATGACAGACTGCTTTAATGTGGCTTTTATCAGGGCCCTCCTCTCAAGATAAGGAGACTGTCAGAAAGATAGCAACAGTGGTTTAGGGGCAGCTGGATGCTGCTGTTCTAAATTAATAGGAGGACAGCCTCCATTCACATCTCCTGGTGTGAGGCACCAGAGAAGGCTTAGCCACAACTGTGGTATTCATGACACCAGTGTCACCAGTGACACAGGATTGTTCAGCCTGGAGAAGAGAAGACTTCGGGGGGACCTAATAGTGACTTTCCAGTACTTAAAGGGAACTTATAAGAAGGCTGCAGAGGGCCTGTTTGCAAAGGCCTGCAGTGAAAGGACAAGGGGCAATGGTTTTAAACTGGAGAGGAGGAGATTTAAATTGGACATTAGGAAGAAGTTCCTCACCACAAGGGTGGTGGAACACTGGAACAGGTTGCCCAGGGAGGTGGTTGAGTTCCCATCCCTGGAGGCATTGCAGATGAGGCTTGCCAGGGCTCTGGGCAAGCTGATGTAGTTGGGGATGTCCCTGCCCAGTGCAGGGGGGTTGGACTAGATGAGCTCCAGAGGTCCCTTCCAACCCTAACCATTCTATGATTCTATGATTCTATGTATGTGCCCCTTACTATCAATTCTAGCATCTCCAGCAAGCTATTTTCTGAGAATAGATTCAGCTCCTAGTGGGCTGCATATTCATCTTCTGGTAACAGGTTACCTGACCTCACAGTGCCCATGTCTGTCATCTCCCAGGCCCAGACCACTCAGGAAAACAAACTATAACCCAAAGCATGAAGAATAGAAGGGAATGTAATGCTGGAAGTTCTTTCTAGCCAGCTAGCTATGAAAGGACTTCAGTTTGAGAACAGATACATCTCTGAAAAAACAAGATGTTCCTGTGGATCCACACAGGAGATCACAGCTGAGTGACATCCCAAGCACTGGAGCTGCACTGGACCATCATTGTAGACCAGGAGTTTCCAGATCCTAAGAGACCAGTGTAGTATAGTAGTATCTCAAAGGAGATACAGACCCCCACAGAAGGCAGTGCAGGGTACCAAAAGTCCTCATTCAGGCTTAAAACTACAGTGTAGGTCTTTGCTGATGCTGGGAGAGGTGGGAATATTAAGGATGAGGGAGTGAATTCCAGCTCATTAGGAATAGGGCTAGTGATGAAAGGAGCTGGTTGTTCTGGGTGCTGTGATAATGTATTGCCTTGGACAAAGAGGTGGCATGAGAAGCAATGAAATAAATCTATCTGAAAGGAGTTCACTGTCCATGCTAGAGTGGATCCATATGCCAGAGCCTGGATCTCTGCTGCTGGCTGCCTTCCCAAGCCAGTGTACAACCAGGCAAGAGGCAAATGACAGATCTATTTCCCTGAGATTCTGGCAAGGGAAGAAAAAATGAACACCTATTTTTCCTTAGAAAGGAGAGTCCAGAATGTTTTTCTACCCATTCAATAACCAACAGAACCAGAAAAGAGAGCAGTCTTCTCCCTTGGGCCTCTCTTCCTCCTTGCACTGCCAGCATCTGTCTCTGGCAGGCTGGTTTAGAGACTCCTAAACCTCATTTGAGCTGTGCAAGAGGAGGACAGGAGGTATCTGAGCTTGAGCTGCCTTCAGCCAAAGAGGTTAAGTGGTGTTTCTCACTTTGTGCATTGTGACTGAAGCTGGTTAGGGGAAGTGAGCCTTCCTGGCTCTTTCAGTGTGATGCATGAGGGAGCCTTTCAGCTATACCTACAGCTCTTCTTCTTCATAATTCAAGGTAGAGCTCCTTCCTTTTCTTCTCTAGGGAGGATCAGAAAGCTAAGCTGTTACCTCTATCTTTAATTCACCCATGTATGTAGCAGTTGTTCCTCTGAACTGCTAACATGAAAATCAGGGGTTCATTCCTATTCTCACTTTTAAAACCAGTCACAGTGGATTCTTGTTCTAACTGGCTTTAGGTGAGGAAGTCTTCAGCAAAGAAGCAGAGGAGCATCTCTCTCTCGTGTGTGTGTGTGTGTGCATGTGCATAGATTGCCTCTGAAAAATAAAATCCTTCTGTATGCTAATTTTTTTCCTTTGAGTTTCCAAGACAACAGTGGTTTCACTCTGTGCTGTCCCCATATAACTCCTTGGTCCTCTCTCTTTAGAGATGGCTTCATGCTTTGGAAGGGCACTCATTTTTTTTTTTATCCATTTCTTTAGCTTTTCCATATGGTAATTTGCCATATCTGGTAATCAGATGTCCTTAGCAATGTTGTGACATTGGCTACTACAGAAAATCACTCCAGAAACCTCTATCACTCTGAGAGATCCTTGATCTTCTAGCACAATAAGCAGGTTATTAGAGTTATCCACTCTTCCTGCAGAACAGCAAACAATCAGAGCAGCTAAGAAGCATGCATGTACTCCCTCAGTTCCCAGAAGTGCTCAATGGAAGAGTAGCAGCAAAATAGCTTTGTCTACAGAAGCACACACAGCCTAAATCTGTGCCCTCATCTAACTTCGTATTTATAAAATGCAGGAGACCAAATATAAAGAAAAAGATGCATAACAGCAAATAGAAATTGAGTAAATAATGAAAATTCTACGAGTAGTAGAGAAAGAAGAGCCTCAATCTGCAGCATTATTGCACAGCATGGCCACAACTGATGCAAAACTGCTATGTGGGAGCAGTTCAGCTCACTTTCTTGGCCAGCCTTGACTGGAAGGGGGATAGCTGAGGAGATCAGGAAGGCCACAGCTTGATTCTCAGCTTCTGACACACAGCATAGAATCCTAGAATCCTAGAATGGTTAGGGTTGGAAGGGACCTCTGGAGCTCATCTAGTCCAACCCCCCTGCAGTGGCCAGGGACATCCCCAACTAGAGCAGCTTGCCCAGAGCCCTGGCAAGCCTCACCTGCAATGCCTCCAGGGATGGGAACTCAACCACCTCCCTGGGCAACCTGGGCCAGTGTTCCACCACCCTTGTGGGGAGGAACTTCTTTCTAATATCCAGTCTAAATCAACTAATCTCCAATTTCAAACCATTGCCCCTTGTCCTTTCCCTGCAGGCCTTTGCAAACAGGCCCTCTCCAGCCTTCTTGTAATAGCATGGCAATAGCTATTTACCTCACATAACAAAGCTACATATGAAAAGCTCCTTCCCAAAGAGGGAAAAGCCCAATCTGAAGACATTCCTCATAGGAAGACAAGTCATGCTGCTTTCTAGAGCTGCACAACATTATGTGGAGCATCAGGATTACAAAGCATTTGCCTTATGTATTAAGAAAGAGTCAGTTGTCAAGTGTCAGGCTCGAATGTTAGGAGAGGTAGAGATTTTTATGTAGTGCTTTAAGGCATTTTATTTTAGAGTTCAAAGGAAGATTAAACTGCCCTATGGATATGAAAAATGATCTATTTTGGCTGAATTTTGTCTAACCACACTTCAGAAGAAGGTCAGGCACAGCCCAAGTCTTCTGTCAGTTCTGTTCACACTTGATTGTCACTAGCAAAGATCTTTAATGATGCTATCAGCTGAGGGAGGAAACAATGCACAGTGCAAAACAGCTCACAGTGAGTCACTTGCAACTACATGTACAACTGGCAGCCTCCAGAAGGAAGCATGTGCTTGCTGTGTGATCTTCAATTTCCTACTATGGATTAACATTTTTCTTCCCCTACCCTTGCAATAGCTCACTATGGGATTTACAGTGTCACGTGAAGGCCTCTTGTATAAAGTGCTGCCTGCAAGAGCTGAAACAGTGAAAATCACCAAAGCCAAGCTGAGTTCTGGCTCAGAATTTTAATGCATTTTACATATGGGATTTTATATTGGGAGCTGACTTGTGCAGTCCCTGTTTAGAAACAACAGTTGAAGCTTTCACCCAAATAAACCCAACAGCGTCAACTTCTATGCTAATCATCAGCTCATGGCATCAGTTCTGAGGTAACAGTGACAGATCAAGTTGAGGTAAGAACTGCAGGTCATCTATCCTGGGTTACAGCCAAGGGCCTTTGTCCAGCAGTTGCCAAAGAAACTACTTGGAGACTACTTTTTCTTAAGTGACCTAATCTCAAATGTACATCTGGAATATCCAGAAAACTCTGACAATACCCTTCAGCAGTCTGCAGCTGGGATTTCCTGAGCCATTGATGGCATCTTAGTAACCAGTAATAATTATCAGTAAGTTTCCCTTCCCTAAACTAGTCCAACACCCTTCAAATCCCATGGAAGCAAATATAGAGCATCTACAACAAAGATCTCCAAGCATGAACCACATTTTTAAAGGCTCACATCTTTATGGTGAGCATGGTGAGACACTGGAAGTGGTTGCCCAGAGGAGTTGTGAATGCCTCATCCTTGGTAGTATTCACAATCATGTTGGGTGAGGCCTTGAGTACCCTGGTCTAGTAGGTGTCCCTTCCAATGGCAGTGGAGTTGGAACCAGATGGTCTTTAAGGTCCCTTCCAACACAAAACATTCTATGATTCTAATTGCTTTATTTCAGCTGTTAGTTTAGTTCAGTGCCCCCTGCTTTTCCCACCAGAGAGAAACCATTCTCCATGTCATTAGTAAGAAAACAGAAAAGGCCCTGGCTTACCCCTAGGAATTGTTCTCCCAGTGGGTGCAGGAAGCTTTTAAGCCACCCACACTCATCCCAAAAACAGAAGCCCACTTATGCTCTGAATCAAACCCAAGATGTGTGGACATTATGAAAGGGTAGAGTTGGATATCTGGTTTCTAACTGCTGGTCTAGCTCTGCAATTCTTGACTATCCCTGTGGATTGACACCTGCTTCTTTAATCTCCTTTGGCACCCTACCTAATCCCTGCAGAGATCCAAGGTCCCTGGGCCCAACCACATGACTATTACCATGAGAGCTCCAGGTGTCAGTCACTCTCTGTGGAGTACTTTGAGGTTACAAATGAAAAGCACCATGAGTCAAAGGCCCAAAAGATATTTGCCTTCACCCTGGGTCTCTTCTCAGCTCCAACATGCTCTTCACTTGGGCTAAAAAGTGTTCACTAAGAGCCAAGGAGGGAATGGTGTACACATTACTGGACTGGAAAAGACAGGGTGAGCAGGACACATCCCACATTAGGATGTAACAAGAAGGATAATGTCAATACTTCAGTCAGCTCTGAGGCTAAGCTGAGCAGAGGGCTGAGCAGTGAACATCTCTCTCAATCTCTGGTCATAGATCACCCCAACAGGATTCAGTACCTACTGTTCTGCAATAATTCTAAGCCTAATTTCAGGTGTAGTGCAGGAAAGAGTTATGAACAGATGTACTGAACGAGAAATACACCTTAGCCTGTGGAGCTCAGCTTACGCTCCCTCATATCACTTCTCCTCTGTTAACCTAAGCTTAAAATAAAGTCAGGATAAGGCAATTGCTTATTAGAAAAGGGCAAAGCCAACATTCTCTGGATGTTTTCTGTCAGCTTTTCTCACACAAACACCAGCAGCAACCACACATACTCACATACAGTCACACAGCATCTACTTAAAAGGAGGGAGCACAGTGAAAAGTCACCAAGCTGTACTCATTTTCTGCCCTCAGAAAATACACCTCAAGTCCATCCCCAGATGGAAGACTTTTTCATTCCTTTTCTCTTAGTAACAATTTCCTGTATATTTGAAAACTTCTATTTTCCTGCTGCTTCCCTCTAGACCCAATCTTTTCTCCTTCAGCCCAAACAACCACAAATCTCTCAGTCTTCCCTCACAAGTTGTGTTTTCTAGATCTCAGATCCTTTTGATTCCTCTTCTCTACTGCATTTTTCTTTGCATGCAGCATGCAAGGTTGGCTGCAGTGCTTCATTCAGCAAGGCTTTATCACCACAAAGCAGAGCATGGCCTCCTTTTTATAGACTGATAGAATATCTGAATATTTGTGGCAGTCTCTCATTTACAGAATATGCATAAGGAACTTCAGGTCTTGCTAGAGGGAACACATAGTTCATATGTTAAGAAGAAGAGGTGATAGAGTACAGAGACCAAGTAGGACAAAAAGTAGAGTTTCTGCACTTATGTTGTGATCTGAGGAAGTAATTATTTCCTTATACAATTTTCTGGCATGACTACAACACTGAATTGTATTTTGGATGCTGAAAGCCAGGGAGAGATTGGTAGCATTAAAGAGAAATTCACTGAAGGACAACAAAAATTATTAAGAAGTAAGAGAGAGGAAAAATTTTCCAAAAAGTCATTCTCTGTAATTTAATCAAGTGATAATTTCAGGAGAGGATTATAGGCTCAAACAAGCCTCAAAGATGGAAGTAGAAACAATGCAATGGTTTAGAGTATTAAAGGACAGCAAGCAGCTGGTCATAAGTGAATGCATTGACATGAAATTAATGAAAATACCACTTCAGTGTAACCTGGGAGAGAATGAGATTTATTAGGCAATGGAATAATTCCCACAAAGAGTGATGGAAGCCTCACTGCTTACAGTGTTTGAAGCCAGAATGGACACAAAATACAGTCAGTGGACAGCAAGGGAAAGGTCACTGAAGCAATTAGGGCTGGATTATTTTCTCTAGGGCTTACCATTCCTGTTTTCAAAGAAGAAAGTGTATGGATTATATATATTATATATATATATATCAATGGATAGACTCTTCTGCTATGTCTTCAGTCCAGCTGATGGAAAGTTCAAGTAAGAGATTTTGGGGATGTCTTGATAAGCAAGGAGACCAATCTGCAGCCCAATGAGATAAGCAAGAATCCCTCTTTTAACTGTGGTGCAATTAGGGAAAAGCCAAAGAAAATTACCTCAGCAATCCTAAGGCTGATGGCAGCTTTTGTGTTATGTCTAAGCTTGTCACAGACAAGAAGAATTGAGAAGAGCTGAGTAAAGCAAACATGACAGCAAGGAGGCAGGTGATTTTATTCTTCTCTGGTTTTGCTGAATCCTTGTGAGCCTCTCTTTCTGGGATGCCAAAGCAATCAACTAATTCAAGCTGAATTTGTCAAATAATTTCATGTGAAATGAGACTAAGGTGGTGGAAGAGACCATGTCAGTAGAGAGAAGAGTGGGACACTTCCAGTTTTGATTTGTAAGCTCATCTCATAAACAGGACAGGAAGGAAAGTCTGGATGCACCCAAGTGTCACAGCAGGAACAACTGGCCACCCTCCTTCTCCAGCAGCATCCTCTCAGCACAGATGGAGCATCAGCCTCCAGTACAGGAGGAGTTTGAACCCATATCATTCCTGCTTCCAAAGAGAAGGGCTTAGTCACCATGACTGAGGAGATACTCTGAACTAGGCTACTGCAGCTCTTTCTGGCTGTGGTTGTCCCACTTTACACTGACACGTGCAGAAGGAGAAAAATGAACATTTTTGTCACTTGGCTCTCATGTGATATAGTCCTCAGCAGCAAGGAGAACATTAGGTACTCTTGCTAGAGAGCAGCCCTGCAGAAAAGGCCTTGGGGTGCTGGTGAATGAGAAGCTGGCCATGAGCAAACAGTGCACGCTGGCAGCCCAGAAGCACAATGGCATCCTGGGCTGCAGCAAGAGAAGCGTGGCCAGCAGAGCCAGAGAGNCCCACATAAACATGGATCTGTGCAGGTCTCCAGCTGCAGGGAGTGCCAGAGCCTGGCACTGGCAGGCAGCAGAGATAACATCTGTGGGAGAGGCAACTAGGTGGAGGATCTGCTCAGCATGGTGGAAGAGCTGAAAGAAGAAGAGGATAAGAAGCACCAGGGAGTGTGAGAGGGAGATATGATTCTGTGGATTCTAAGAGAGGCCAAGCCAATGCTGCATTAAACCAGAGTGCAGAGCACCCTGAGTCTGACCTGTCAAGATATATCACACTCATCTTCTCAGAGAAAGGCAGAGCTTCATAACTCATATCAGGTGGTGCTCCTCAGGTCCTGGACATCTATATCCTGATCAAGTGAGCTAGTTTAGTTTATGTCACAGGTGTTTTATTTGTTTGGCAAGAACTGCTGGAGTAAAATGCTGTTAGCACATCAGCAGGCTTCTCACTCCCTTGGTGTCACATCAATCAGAGTCTCCACGGACCCAGACTGCCTTGCTGTGCATCTCTGAGAGGGAACAGCCAGTCCTTTCCTCTTGCATCTCTGGTCCCTCTTGTGAATAAGCAGCTGTGTTGTTCTCCTAGGCACCACAGGAAGGCAAGGGACAGGAGCCACAGAGCCCCACTGCACAAAGGAAAACCTTAAGGCATTGCAGAACAAGGGGGTCAGTGAAGCCACATCCTTCATTATGGCTGGATTTGTAATAGTGGCTCATTCCAGTCAGTAGAGTTAATCCATGCTCCTCCAATCTCAGCTGGAAGAAAATGGATTAGCTTTACTGACTTCATTGAAGCTGAAACAATTTACCCTGGCTGAGGATCTGATTCTTATTCTGGCCATTGGTTCCTGCATGTGTTTCAGCATCCAGCACAAAAGCATGATGATTTTTTTTTTTTGAGCTGCTCAGGGGTTGAACATGGCTCTTTGGCTGGAGGGAAACAGCAGTACAATTTCAGTGTGCTCTGAGAAACACAGTGCCAGTAGGAGATGAAAACCCTCTGTTACCTCATGTATAAACCACCTCCTGTCTCCCACCCCAACAGCAGCAGCTGAAGCAGATTTCCTAGCAGCATAGCTGGTGGCTCCCTTGGTGAGAGCAAGCCAACATAGATAGAGGAGACATGATAAACAGCACTGCAGGGCACACTGCAGGGAGCATGGCAGGCTGTAAATTAAGGTCTTCCTAATTAGAAAGTGGTCAGAAGCACACAAGCACACACAGATTCCTGGTCTGGACTAAGCTGCTTTCCCACAGGTTAAGATAATGTTAAAAGGCAAACCATCACACAGGAGATGCTGATGCACACAGCAGTGATGAAGCAGCAGGTATGTGTATGGCACTGGCAGCTGAAGACAGCTGTAAGGGCCAAGGGAGAAGTCAGAGTCAGAAAAAGGCATATAATGGCCAAAGGCTCTTGAAACTACAGAGGCAATTCTGAACTGTGACCAAAGATTATTAGGAAGTGAGAGAAGATGTCAGAATAGGAGTAAAGTGTTAGCATGCTGAGCTTAAGTAGTCCACATAGCTGGGACTGTAAAACAGAAACATGCAATCATTAGGTCAGGAAATTTACAGCCTCAAAGACCTCAGCTGGGTAGATTCCTGTAGCTAAGGGCAAAGGAGTGGAATTATGGAGATCCTAGGGTTCTGAGCTGGAGATGCAGTGCTAAATTAAACACCTTGGCAAGAGGGTGGCATGTGACTTGATGAGATTGAAAAAACAACTTCTTTCAGCTGCAAGGGCAAAGATGTTTTCTGGGATGTGCAGGTATTAGATATTGTGGTGTAGAAAGAAGTGTGTCCTCCCCAGATAACCCTTCTTGAGTGTCCTATGACAAGGGAATGGCTGTGATGCTGTGCCCTCTCCACATCACAGCCAGATCCAAGCCCTTGTGAGGACACAGATGCAAAGGGAAGAGAGTGAAGGAAAATCTCCCAGGGAAAACAGTGGGGGAAGGGGATCCTGTGCCATAAAAGTGGCTTAGATAAAGTATTCAGAAGTGCTCGATAGGAAAAGACCAAATAAGACCTAATAATATTCTCTTAATGAGGCAATTTAACTGCCTGTATTTCTGTGTCCTGTGCACTGTGCTCTGGCAGCCATAGGATTTCAAAGGGTTGTCACAAGAGGCCCTTAAAGAGGGTTTTTATAATGAGTGACAGATCTTAGGGACTCAGTATGGGGTAGATATGCTGAGGAGAAAAGGAAGAAAGGAAAATCTAGGCTCCATTGAACAAGTGGTCATCAAGCTAGGTGGGCACTGAGCCCTATTGCTGCTTACCATAAAGCAGCACTGAAATTGCTCTGCCATAGCCCATGGTCAGTTCCAGTTTAAGAGCAGAGGCAACTGAAATTTAGTTTGACATCCTTAGCAAAAGGACTTTGGAGGGTTTCATCTGCTCATGAGCAACTGTTTCCTCACTGTAAGAGGAAAATAAGGCTTTTCCAGCTCAGCTTGAAGGGAAGGCCTAGATTCAGTTAACTGGCAGAGAGAATGTTTTCTCTCTCTCCTCTCTCTGTCTCTCCTCTTTCCTTAAGGCAGTGGCTGTCCATACCCACGAAGGTCACATGTAGAATGTGACTCAAGAGAAAGGTACAGAGCAGAAGAGGCTCACACTGCAGCAGCTGCCACCTCAGTAACCTCCACAAACACAAACATCAATTGTGCAGGGAATGATAACTGTTGGAAATAGGTTGAAAAAGAAAGCCTGGTTATTTAATTTAATTTAACTGAACATATATGCTAGGTGGGTCAATATCTCTCACTGTCTCCCCATCCTTCTTCCCCACCCCTCAGGTCTCTAAGGGCAGAGGTTTAAGTCCCAGCTGAGGAAACAGAGCATGCTTCATTTAGTAGCACCACAGCAGAGCTGCTGGGGATGTCATGCTTCTGATGAGACATTAAATCAAGGTAAACACCAATCTCATGGGCATCACTGCTTAAGAAGCACAGGAAGAGAAAAATAACACCACCTTCATGGCTCTTGTGCTTTGACCTTTTACTACAAGGTGATTCCTCAATGTGAGGAAGCCCAAATGTTTGTGGAACAGGAGGTGCCAAGTTTTCTCAATGTCTACTTGGGTTCTTTTTTTCATTTGCTTTAGGGGGGATTTAATAAGAATAAAGGGGTTGTATTCAACAAAATCTTCATCAACAAGAGCAATATGATACCATCCCAAGACTCTACTTATCCAAGCCACAAGAGCATTCTCTCCTCTCTGCAACCCTCACTCCATTCCTCCTTGCCCTATAACCCCCATTTTGCCTTCCACCAGCCCAGCACACACATGCTCTGCCCCATGCCATGCCCCAACCTTCATGGCCATTTTTCCTAGCTGATGATTTCAAACCCTACTAGAAGGTCTGCAGCTCAGGTCAGGCTAAGCCTGCCCAGACATACAACAACTTCTTTCTTTTACAGGTAAGAAACAAGAAAGAAGACAGCTGCAGTATTTCAGCCTATTCTTCCCTCTTTCCCAGCCAGCTCCCAAACTCTCTCCCTGCACAGGCCTGATTTTCTCTTTGAAATAATATTGATGCACCTGGTGATTACTGGGATTCCTCAGTGTAATAGTTCAACAATCATGATCTCTTTTTTTCATGCTTTATGTGTGAGAGACTGAGCTGTCCCAAAGACAAAAAAAGGAAGGAAAGTATTTATTGCCATAAATGTCCTTACAGAGGCTTCCTTACTTTGTTTAGGTGTGATCAAACATAGCAGAGGGTAGCAGGTTAGATCCTGATAACACAATTAATTAATTGGGTTGTCCTCTCCAGTTCCCCTCATTTTCTGTTAAAAAAAAATCCCAATAATTCAGCCCTACTTGCATGTGTTATTACAGATCTCAGGAAAGAAATCACATCCAGCTAATTTTGTAATTGATTATGCCAAAATGGAGAGGAATATGTTATAATATTTAGTCCTAAGCTTAATTTAGTCTTGGATCCAGGAGACTCTCCCATGTATCAGTACAGGCTAGGAACTGATNGGCCCAGGCTGCCCAGGAGCCTGTGGAGTCTCCTTGTCTGGAGCCATTGCAGAGCTGCCTGGACACATTGCTGTGTGAGCTGGTCTAGGTGATCCTGCTCTGGCAGGAGGCTTGGACTAGATGATCTTTCTAGGGCCCTTCCAACCCCTAACATTTTATGTTTCTGTGACCTTTGCTGCCCCTTATGTGGTTCTCCTCTCACTGTGATGCCAGCAGATATGGTCATGATCAAAATGACCTACACAGCCCATGATCATTCAGGAAGCAGCTCAGGTTGCACTAGGAAGGAGGGACTGTGATTTCACAGGAGGATGAAGAACCCAAATCCAGACCCAGTTGTTCCGTGGGGATGGTTGTGAGATGCATGCAAGTTATCACACAAGGTCCCATTCCTGTAGCAGGTACATGTGCAGTGACAGTGCCCAGGGAGTACTCTTCCAATCCTGTTGGTGATGGCCCATAGGTGACAGCCCAGCTGTAGCCTGTCACCAGCACCACCCTACTGATGACCAGAGAGAGGTTTCCTCTGAGGAGGCCAGGAGAAGGTAGATAAAAAGAGACCATTTTAATACTTTGGGTTGTAATTTTTTATAGGAACCAGAGAATTTGGAGACTTTTGATCCTATTGCTTTGTGGAAACAGAGTTCCCCTCATTCTGTCTCCATCATGTGAAATTAACAGAGCCATAGGCAAAGCTGCTGATGTCATTAGGCTTACACTGAGGATGAGTTCCCCTCTGCATACCAAGCAAGTCATTGTACCTGTTTAAAAGTTTCCTTTGACTGAGTCTCTTCAATTACCTTCCCACCTCCTCACCTCCCTCAACTCCTTGGACAGGCCCTATTAACTTCTCAAAAGCCTTAGGCTTGCTCCTGGAGCCCTTTCATCACCTTCCAGCTTCATGAACTGCTAATCCAGAAAGCCTGCACTGGCTATCTCCAGAGTCCCAAGCTTCCTTTCTCTGAAACCTTGCTGCTACTGCAGGCTCATTCAATCCCTGAAAGCCTCTCTCTGCTGGAGCTGGATCCCATCCTTTAATTCTGCTTTTTTTTCCACCTTTTAACTTAATCTGCAGGAAAGCTTCATGTGTACACGTGAGCCCACTTCAGGGAAGCTGAAATCTCTTTCTGCATCATGGACCTCTCCACAATCTTCATTCTCATGCCTTCATCTCCCAACAGCTCTTTAAGGTTGGCTTGTATTCATCAGGCTCCACACCAAAATCTTCTTCATCATTTGTATTACCTCCCCTTGCCAATAAAGCTTCTGTCCTCACATCATCAGAGCTAGACACACAGGAATCATCCCAGAACCTGTCCCATTGCAGAATGTAGCTGAATTTTTTAGTACCATCCCTTATCCTTTGCATCTGCCACTTTTACATCCTTCTTAGCCCCACCAAGATGTTACAAGCAGTAAAATTACCTTCCACCTTGACAGTGACTTTATCATTTTGTCCATCCTGTCAGTTATCCCAGTTTGTCTGAAGGTCTGCCCCAGGACATCCCACCATGCCCTACCAGTGCAAGATGGTGGCTAGAAGAACCAAGATGTCAGGCAGCAGAGAGGCTGGTGAGATTCTCTGCCAAGCTGGAAAAACCACAGGGAAATCTATGAAATCCCTGGGAAGTCTGGGTAGCTTTAAGCATCTCTCTAGTAATGTCTCCTGCCTGACTGAGCAGTCAGACATTTGACTCAGGAAAAGCACTGTCTCTTGGGACCCATGTCCAGATTTATTAGGACCAGAGGTTTGGCTCAAATATAGGTCTAAAAGTGGAGAATTCATATAGCCCCTCATTCCTATCTGCCTCTGCCTAAGAAGGTTATAATGAACTCATCTTGCCTGGATTATTTAGTGCTGTAAAAGTATTTGCTGCTATGTTTGCAACAGCAAACTTAACACACTCACACCATCCCTAGGCTTCTCCACCTCACAGGCACTCAAGTGCCTTTCAGGCATTACGTGCATCAGTGGCTGTCTTTGTACTAGCCAGAGATGACAGGAGAGCAGAGTGAATGTGAGTGAGAGCACACTCAGCCAGAGCTGCATGACGTGCACCTCTTCTCCAGTGCTGCTGCACGTGTGCTCTCGCACACAAAAGCTCCCCTGCCCTCTCCCATTTTCCAGCAGGCACACTCCCACTCCACTTGCTGTCTCCTCTCCTGGCAGTTCCTCTCCCATTCACATTCGTAGCCATGCCCATGGTCACACTCTCTGCACACAGATCTGCTCTTTTTCCTCCCTGGCACAGCCACTCCCTCACATACACTCTCCCTTTGTCTCTGCTTTCACAGCCACACTCTTCATCTTAAAACTAACTCCCTTACCTCTCCCCAGCTGAATCTGCCCTTGAGCTCCTGAGATGAAAGGAGTATGTCCTACCTAGGAAGGTCCTTTTGAAGAATAAATAATTATGATTATTGTTTTCTTTCTGATGAGCCACTGAAAGGTAGAGACTGAGATTGTGTCACGGTGCAAATATTGTGCCCATGGTGAGGCAGCCCAGAGCACTTTTACCCTGCACAGTAACTGATCCTTTGGTGAAGCATCAGGATGGTCATTCATTAGGAGAGGAATGAAACAGCCTGAAAGCTTTGTCACTGCACTGCAGCAAGGAGTGAGCAAAATGGGGTTTGGGAGCCCTTTTCCGCTACCAGAGCAAAGCGGAGCCGACGCTGCCTCCCAAGGGCTGCGGATGCTGTTGCCATAGCAACTCTACATCTGAGTCAGAACTATTAAGAATCACCATGGCAACAAGTGGCTCACTTGCCTTTTCCAGAGAGCTGACAGGGTTTGCGCTGGAACCATCACCCCACGGGAAAGGGGTAGGGTGGACACCATCACCCAGCAGGCCCTGGATAGGGGTAACTGCACCAAGGCCTCCAGGCTAAACTCACTTCAGGGTACCTCCTCCCAGCTCCTGTGCCTTCTGCCCCAGCATCACCAGGTTTGATTGAGTCACAGGGTTGGTGCAACAGCCTCTGCATCCAAATGCAAACATGCTGAGTGTCAGACCCCACACTTGCCCCCAAGATGAGGTGGAGGCAGGGGTCAGGGTAGTTGTAGTGAGCTGACTCTTCCTGTAAAGCCTCTCAAATAAGCAGATTTTTAACCTGTAAACTCCAGACAAAGAGGAGACAAAGCTCCCTGCTGTCTGCCAGTTCTCACCCTCCCCTCCATGCAGGAGCCTTCATGCTCCTGTGAATATTGAGTGAAGACAGAAGCCCAGAGGGATTTGCATTTCACACTTGCTAGCAAATGAGCAACAGGAAGATCACACCAAGACCCCAGCACAGTACTATTACCAATATGTGCAATAGACAAACACTCACTGCAGTGCCTGAAATTGCTCCTTTCTCTCTTTCTCCATGCAGCTGTCTTTGTGGTCAAAGTGTCAGTGCCATCTGAAGGCCAGGTGCCCATGGTCCTGCACTTAGAAGACTGCCAAGACCATGCAGAGCAGCTTGATGGTGTGACAGAGCAGACCTCTCCTCCACACCATGAAGTCAGGCACATATGTACATGCAGTGAATGGCTCTGTGTTTTGCACAGTGAGGTGGGTGTCAGTGCTGCACAGACTGGTGGCTCCTGCTTATGCAGGCAATGTATAGAGGCACTCTGGAAATGCACACAGAGCTTTTTAGCACCCCTATATTTCCCTCTGGGAAGTTAGGTATGAGGAGCACAGACTCTGGCCTGTAAGGGAGGAAAGAAAGCATCCCTAAGATGTCCATGTTGCAGTTCTCTTCCCTGCCATGTCCAAAGTGATTCTCACCATTCTCCTGCTGTAAGACCATCTCAGATGATGGCAACACTTGCCTTTCTTAGCACTCAGCACTTTGCCCTACCCTCCACACAGACTATCCACATGACACCTTTATACCAGGGAGTGCCGGTTGGAAAATGTGCTTGTATTGGAATAGATCACCTCCAGGGCAGAGGAGGCAGTTTTGCTCAGGTGTATAGAGTCTCTTATCAGCTGTTAGGCTGGGATGAGTGTCTGCATGTTCCTACATCCTTCCAGCTTGTGTTCAGGACAGAAGTCTATTGATAAAGCCTGCTGAAGAACAGCCTACATCCTTCAACTCCTCAAAAGGACAAGCCATCCAATCCAGATGTGTCAGAGCTAGATGTGTTGGTGGATCCTTGACAACTGGGACTGTGCCAGGTCATCTCTCACTCTGTCCTGAGCCAGGGGGATAAGCACAGCCCAGGATGTGGCATGCAGCTTTTACAGGACTGGGCTTTGTGATCCTAGCACTCCTGCTGTCACTTTTTTCCCATGACTCACACAGCTCTGGCAGCTACAATGATCTGTCTATTCTGGTACCAGAAAAGAGCAACAATACTGTTCCCCTTCCTCCTCCTCCTCCTTGCAACATCCTACCTCCCTCAGTTTCAGTACATCACCCTGCTGGCAGCTACAGCACATCATTGACCCAGACAAACCTGCTCCACTAGAAAGTGGAGGGGTTTTTTTTTGGTCAGAATATTAGGCTTCAGGATACACATAGCAGAGTGAGATGCTTGTTGTTCCCTGTTTGTCACTACTGAACCTACCTTTACCTTTGAGCTCTTTCAAGCTGAGCTGCAATGCAGCTCCCTGCTGGCAGCCCTTCTTGCCTGGAGCTATTGCAATTGGACTGAGCTAGTTTCTGAGGTATTTTTGTATTGTGGTAACTAAATTAACAGGGCAGTGATAAAGCCAAGGCTGCTGTGGATCAAAGCACTGCTTGGAAAGACTAGTAGCAAACACTCACCTGCATGCAGGAAAGATTCTTCTTCCACTTGGCACTTTGAAAGTGGCTGAGGAAGGAGCAGCTGCACTCACAGTTGGTACCTAAAACATAAATGAAACAGATCTTTAAGGTCCTTGAAAGACTTCAGCCTGCATTCCTCAAGACAAGCTTTAGGTGGGGTGGCACTAGCCAGGACCCCAGGGGATTCCCATTTTAAACATCATTTCTCTGCATGTTTCCTCAGTGCCATGGGCCAAACCAACCTGAGTGGAAGCCACCAACTGCCTTTGCCTGAAATAATGGGGTATTTCTTCTGAAAATAATGCCATGATAAAGCTTGTCCTGCTCTCCTGTCTCCAAAATGATATTAGATCCTGGTTCTTTGTATTTTCTAATTTTTCATTAACTTCTTTTTTTTTTTTTAATGGGTCAAACATATTTCTTTTTCTCTTCTGAAAAAAACAAAAGAGAAGTAGGGAAGAGTCCTGATGAAAATTAATGCCCTGTTCTTGTCCCCAGCAGCAGTGCCATCCTGCTGCTAGAGAACAAGTAGGGAATGGCATCATGCCTTTTATTTCTGTAGCCATGCTGGCAGGGCTTGCCTTAGGCTTGCTTAGGAGTTTGCAGTCCTTCCCCAGCCAGCTTTTTCACCTTAATTCATTCCCTTTGTCATTAATGGATGGGGGGGATGTGCCACTGGCAGTAGAGCTGCTGTTTTCCAGGTATGTGCAGATACCTAGGTTTAGCACTGCTTTAAAATGGCCCACACCCACATCTCTGCCTCCAAAAGCCAATAATAAAAGCCTTATGGTGAGATATTTCTAAGTAAATGGGTAAGTAGATTTTGAAAATGGATCTGAGGCTCCTAAGTTACTCAAGGAAATCCTATTTCTTCAAAATCCACTTTTCCTTCCGCAGGGTAGAGGTGGGAGGTACTTTGTAGATAAGGAAGATTATTTCTGTTCATTAAACACTGTGGTGAGTTGACCTTGGTTGGACCCTGGATGCCCACCAAAGCTGCTCTAGATTTCTCTCCTTCCTTGGCTGGACAGAGAGAGAAAAATACAGCAAAAGGCTTGTAGGTCAAGATAAGGGCACAGAGAGATCACTCACCAATTACTGTCATGGGCAGAACAGACTCAGCTCAGGGAAATTCAATTAATTTATCAGCAATCAAGTCAGAATAGGGTAATGAGAACTAAAACCAAACCTTAAAACACCTTCCCCCCCAGCTCCTCCTTTCTTCCCAAGCTCAGCTTCACTCCTGATTTCCTCTACCTCCTCCCTGCCCAAGCAGTGCAGGAAGATGAGTGACAGTCCACAGTCACTGATGGCTCAGCTTTGGCTAGTGGTGGCTCTGATTTGGAGTCATCTAGCATTGGCTCTATCAAACACAGGAGAAGCTTCTAGCAGCTTCTCAGAGAAGCCACTTCTGTAGCTCCCCACTAACAAAGCCTTGCCATACAAATGCAATATAAACAATTACTTGTGTTATCATTAGTCCTCCAGGTGAATATACCTGTTAAGGTTTAGGGCTGGGCCAACCACTAATCCAGTGACAGATGCTCTTTGTTAGTCCCTTTTCCCTCACTCCAGGAAGGAAAAGGGAAATTAACAGAGAGATCTGTGGATTGGAAATGAAAACTTAAACTACTTTAATGAAAATAATAACAATACAATGAAATATATATACAAAACTAATACCACACCCAAGCCCCCCTTGATGGCAACTATGTCACCATCACCACTGATGCTGTAGCAGAAGGACTGACCCTCAGTTTTATACTGAATATAACATACATGGAATGGAATAGCTTGTTGGTCAGTTTAGTGTCATAACTCAAACCAGGACAGTACCTACTAAGTTGATTCAAGGCCATTCACAGTTCACTCTTTCTCTGAGACTTCACTTCAGATAATCTTTCTGCTGACAGCACTGTGTCTAGCAATAGCCCAAAAGGCTATTCACATCTTTCTTTGAAGATCACCATATACAAGCTGCTATAACAGCCCTGTAAAACACCAAGCTCTACTCAAAGGCTCAAATCACTTCCTGATAGATTCCTAGAATGGTTTGGGTTGGAAGGGACCTCTGGAGGTCATCTAGTCCAACCCCCCTGCAGTGGCCAGGGACATCCCCAACTAGAGCAGCTTGCTCAGAGCCCTGGCAAGCCTCACCTGGAATGCCTCCAGGGATGGGAACTCAACCACCTCCCTGGGCAACCTGGGCCAGTGTTCCACCACCCTCGTGGGGAGGAACTTCTTTCTAATATCCAGTTTAAATCTACTCCTCTCCAATTTCAAACCATTGCCCCTTGTCCTTTCACTGCAGGCCTTTGCAAACAGGCCCTCTCCAGCTTTCTTGGAAGTTCCTTTTAGGTACTAGAAGGTCACTAGAAGATTCACCCTCTTCCAATCCTCAGGGAAAAAAGGAGAAACCAAGGCTAAGCAGCAAGTGAGTGCAGATCCTCTCCTGTTCCCCTGCTACAGGCAGCTGTGACCACATACTCTGCCCAAAGCATGGGACAAAGCAGTGAAGCTTTGTGCAGACATGGTAATATTGATACAAATATGTGGTAAATTACCCCCTACTGGTGACAGAATGAGGTTCTTCTCACTTATGAGTCACCTCTGTCTTTTCCATCTCTATTCCTCATGTGTTTATTTTTTTGTATTAGAGGAATAGCAGCATACCCACTGGCCAGAAAGCTAAGTGCCTCAAAATAGCACTGAGCTGGGTCTGGCTTGCTCAGAGCCTGCTGCTCCTTCAGATGATCCCAGAGCCTTTTGACAAACTGCAGGACACTGGGTTAATGTCTAGGAGTATAAAAAGGAGTTGTTTCACACCAAGGTTGGTACCTGGATTCAGACTGTGAGGGCACAGCTGGCTGGGGGCAATAGGAATGACACTTTATCTTGCTTGCTTTCAGCTGTTTCCTCCCATAAATGTTTGCTTTGCTCAGCTCCTGAGAAGAAATGAAATACCACAGGGACCAGCTGGCATTCTCCTACTCCTCCATGGACACAGGCTCCAGACAAGCAATTTCATGTGCCCACACAGGCACTGAAGGAGGCTGCACAGGGACTCTGTGCCATGGCTTGGCCCTCTCCTCATCTCTGAAATTCATTGCTTACCTTCAACCCTTGCTCAGCCCCAGGACAACTTAATTTTAGAGGGATGCAGAATAACTGTAGCACAAGCCCAAGGTGGCTGTGTTGACCCAACCTCTCTCTGTTCTATTCTGTCTTCAGTTCCTGCTCAGCCCCATGAAAAACTTATTTGACACAGGGGTGTTCCTTTCCTGTGTTTGGACTCCTGGGAGGGTGTTAGCAGCTCCAGAATTCCCATATACAGGGATTCTTGCACACCAGTTTCACTAACTGGGCCCTGGGACAGTGATGAATCCTGTCCTTGTGTGTCAGGTTTTTTTCTATGCAGGAAGAGAAAGAGAGGTGCAAGGAAAATGTCCTGACTGGTGGATATTTTTTGCTGCTGTGGCTGAGTCCTTGTTAAATATTGACTAAAGCAAGCAAGCTGGAGGATTTTAATAGGATTTTCCATTCAAATCAGTACACAAAAGCTTTATTACCAACCCCAATGCTGGAAAATCATGTCAGGCCCCATCAAAATGATGACAGTGGCTTAAATCATGAGTTTAAAAATAGATGTGTTAGCTTATTATTATTTGCTTTATGGTTTCTGAATCATTAGGTTAAACTGGCATCAAGCTCTTAGTGTTCCTCCATGCCAAAAGCTCTGAAAACTCACTCTAAAAATATTAATAAAACCCCTGAGATCCTCCACTAGTCACATTCCTCTAGAATACGAATCTGCATGAAAAACAAATGCAACACATGCTGTCATATGATCCCTGCTAAAACCAGGAGAACTGCCAACTCCTTTCTTCTCCTCCAAGGTTTCAAGTATATGTTTTACCTGCTCATTTCTACCAGCAACAAATACAATCTGTGACTAAGCAGCACAAAGGCCAGGTTTACTTTTAGAAGAAAACAACACTTCAAGTTATTTAAGTGTTGGCAGAGAGCCCAAAGGTGCTGCTGATAACCCTGCTATCAACAAACTTCCAAGCTACCATATTGCTTGTATGCCTCTTAGGATCCCTGTTTTTAATAGACCCCATGGGTCATGACCTGAAAGTCCCTTTAGTGATGCTGGCTGAGCTGTCTGCAGACCCAGAAGAGCCAGGAGGGTTGCTGCACAGTTTCCAGTGGACCCCCCAGTCCCACAGCAACTGTGAACCCTATCACACTGAGGCAACCCTCAGCATTTCAGGGTGGATGCTGTGCTAGCTGTGCTCCTCTACCTGTATTCAAAGGATGGTTGATGAGAATAATGTTGGTTTTAGGCAGGAGCTGGCCAGTCACAGCAGCCATAGAGATTTGTCCAGTGCCATCAGCATCTGCTGCTCCCAAATCCCTATTGAAGGGGAGAGATCCATATTAAAGGTGAAACAGCAACCTGGGCAAAACCATGGGACAGCACAGACATCATTAAGGTTGGAAGAGACTTCTAAGATCATTAAGTCAAATCATCTACCTATCACCACCATGCCACTAAACCATGGCCCTAAGTACCACATCTATATCTTCCTTAAACACCTCCAAGGGTGGTTACTCTACCACCTCCCTGAGCAGCCTGGGCAAAGATTTAACAACCCTTTGAGTGAAGAAATTCCTCCTGGCATCCAATCAAAATCTCCCCTGGTGCAACTCTTCCCTGCCTGGAGCTGGGAAGAGATAAGGACCCAGAATTGCAGCCTGTGGCCAACTACCTACATCTGGTCAGAGCAGAAGACCCAATGCCTTCACAGACAAAGCAATGCCCAAGGATGCTGCCTAGCCACCAGTGATTATGCACCTTCCTTTATGGCAGTCCCAGCAGCACAGCACCCTCTAGCACCAATCTAAGGCATGAAGTCAGTATCTAATCAGTTCCAGGGGCACTTGTTTCTACTCTTCACCACTCCTTATGTCCTTGAGCCACTCATACACTCATATATTCATTAATGATTTGGATGAAGGGGTAGAGTGCTCCCTCAGCAAGTTTGCAGCTGATCCCAANGTAGGACAAGAGGGAATGGGAGCAAGTTGGACCACAGGAGGTTTAGTATTAACATGAGGAGAAACTTCTTTACAGTGAGGGTGCCAGAGCACTGGCCCAGGCTGCCCAGGAGCCTGTGGAGTCTCCTTGTCTGGAGCCATTGCAGAGCTGCCTGGACACATTGCTGTGTGAGCTGGTCTAGGTGATCCTGCTCTGGCAGGGGAGTTGCACTAGATGATCTTTCTAGGGCCCTTCCAACCCCTGACATACTGTGATACTGTGATGATTTCCTTACTCACAGTCAGCCCTGGAAACCATCCTTTCCTGTAAGACTCAACAGAAGAGAGTGAAGTGGGCAGAAGGCTGTGTGTGAGGACAGAAAGGAGGCACAGAGACACAAGGATGGTGGACACCAAGCAGTGATTCTGTTTCCTATTTGTGCAGGTGGCTAAGTCTACCTGCAGCCCTTCTGGCTGCAAAATCCAGAGGGCTGAATAAGACTCAGGCAAGCCTAAAGTAACCAGTTATGTCAGTAAAGCA
Organism: Bucco capensis; assembly: GCA_013396975.1. NCBI lineage: Eukaryota > Metazoa > Chordata > Aves > Piciformes > Bucconidae > Bucco > Bucco capensis. Next base: position 300,612 of record VWZO01003061.1, read on the forward strand.
AAAATGTTGTGGTGGCAGTGGCAGATATAATAGTTTGGGTTGGAAGGGATCTTAAAGATCATGTAGTTCCAATCCCCCCTGCCATGGGCAGGGATATCTTCCACTAGACCAAGTTGCTCAAAGCCCCAGCCAACCTGGCCTTGAACAATTCCAGAGATGGTTTATTCACAACTTCTCTGGTCACCTTGTTCCAGTGCCTCACTGCTCTCACAGTAAAGAGTATCTTCCTAATAGCTAATATAAACCTAACCTCTTTCAGATTGAAACTGTCACCCCTTTTCCTATCACTACACTCCCTGATAAAGAGACCCACTGCAGCTTTCCTATAGGCCTCCTTCAAGTGTTGAAAGGCCTCTATAAGATCTCCTCAGAGCCTTCTCTTCTCTAGGTAGCCTCAAAAGGAAAGAGGGAAAGCAGATGTCAGCTTTCTGTCAGGTGTGCTGCAGTGCAGACATGGAGCTCTGTCTCTTACGTGGCCATGGACACCCATGTAGACATTGTAAAGGCTGGATCCACATGCTGGCTTGCTGCTCTCTTGCATCAGGCCCATTTCAGGCCTTACCTCCTACACACATACAGGGCCCACCCTGTCCTTTAGCCACATTTTCTCCTCTGAGGCTGGCTGCATCCTGTGCAGAGTCCCTCTGGTAGCAGCCTCCCTGCCACCACCCTGCCTGGCAGAGCAGTTTTGAGCAAGGATGGCCTAGCATTTTCTGTAGCAGTGGTGCAGTCCCCAGCAGATGTCAGGCTCACACCTCAGTCATGAGGGGAAATTTCAAGGCTCAGACTGAACAACTAGGCTCATGGTTAACTCACATTCAGCCAACTTCTCTGCAAAATGTGGAAATATTAGTGCATCCAGGTGTGCTAGGCACTTGCTGCTCTGTTATACCACCCAACAGTGGTGCTCAGCTGTTTTTAAGCTAGTCCTCTCAGCTATTCACAACAGAAAAAGGTCAGAGAACAGGTTACCTTTCAAACCTAGGTCCCCTGAGCTGAGTTAAAGTGTGCACCCTTTGCTGGCTACCTGGGATTTGCATGGGCAGACATCAGAGACCTGCCATCAGGCTTGGTAAATACTGGTAGACCAGCCTAGTGTGGAGACTTCAATGGATGCAGACAGCTGGTGCAGCTGAAGGAAGGACCCCAGGGAGCTCAGAGAAGGGCTGAGAGGAGCTGCTAGGGGATGTGAGCACTGGAAAATAGGAAATGCTGAGAGAGCTAGGTGGGGGAGGCTAATAAAGCCTGTCTGTCAGGGGAGCTATCTGACAGGCAGACAGCCAGAGGAGGGGAAAAGACAGCTCACTCGAGTCCATGGACCCATAACTGGGTTATGGAGCTATGTAATCCACTTAAGCTCTAAAACTCTCCTGCCTCCCTCCCCCAACCTTTACTCTCCTCTCCTGTACCTCTAATATTCAGAGATGTTTCCTCGAAGCTTCCCAGGAAGTCTTGACAGCAGTTCAATGTGATTAGCACTAGCTGCAGAGTTTTCCCAGAGGATCTTGGGAAATACAGAGATACACATCCCCCAGAACCCTGCAGGATATTGATGAGTTCATACAGTGTCTGCAGCACAGGAGAGACCTGCTCTGTAAGAGGGACACACAAGCCAGCAGAGATAGGGGTGGGGTATTTTTAACCTGCATTAGGAATTATATGTGGACATTTAATGCAGTTGATTCAAAACCAGCTGTCTTCTCCATTATGTGTCATTTATCCTGAAAGAGACTGGAGAAGCACAAGATGCAAAAGACCTCTTAGATCATCTAGCCCATCACCCTCCAAATGAAGAATTAATCCCATTAAGGGCTACCTTTTGCTTTGGTGGCTTCAAGATTTGATCCTAATTGCACAAACACAAAGCCATTACAAGGATGCAGCCTGGCAGAGGAGCTTTCTTTTTCCTAGGATACATAATTTCTTTAATTAAAGGGGCTTATCTGCCTGCTAATAATGAGAAAAATATTGTCCACCTCTGTTCTCATTTAATTCTTACATCCTGGTGTGCTGGATATAAGCAGGAGGTGAGAATGTGCAAAGATGCATATGTACTATGAGATCAACTATGCACAGGCATATCAAACAGACAGGTCCTTACCCATGAGGGGATTATAATCTAATTTATTATATGGAATGCAGCAGTGCATTACAAGCAAAAAAGAAAAGTTCATTTTATAGGAAGGATAAGGAATGAAGCATCAAACCCTGATCAAAAAGGGAGGAGTCCACCCTGATTTTCACATGGATTGGCAAGCCACGATAGCAGAGCACACTGTTGGCTATGTGCACATTTTGTTTGCTCTCTAATTATTAATTTAGAAAGGACATTCAGTTGGGGGGGGGGGGAGATGTGGGATGGGGAGGACTGGATGATAAATGTCCCTGAAAGCTGCCTGGAAAAAAATAAACAATAAAACATTTATGGAACAAAAGGGACAGAGTCCAGAAGGTTTGTCTCCTGCAGACAGGGTACATTGGGAGAAGGTAAGAGGGCACTGGGAGGCAAAGAACAAGGCTGAATGCACTGAAAGTGTCAAGGACACAGTCACTGCTAGACCACAGGGTGGGAAAATGTGCAAAGAAAGCCCTTAAGAGGAGGGCAAAAAGATCAATATGGAAGCAAAATGCAAAACTCAAAGAAGGAATGTATAAGTGGGGAATAAATCTATCACTGCTGTTTCTTCCTCCTGCATATTGCAGATGACAACTAAGGGGGCTCCAAATCTTTGTGTATCAGTCAAATCTATTATAAAATCATAGCAACAATTCACCAAACTCAACTGCAATTTTTGGTAAATAAACACTTTGGTCATCTCCCCTAGTAAAAAAAAAAATGTGCTCCATCATTGATCAATGCTAATGGCTTTCAATAAAGGCTGATAAAGTAAAGCTCTAAGATTGAACAGAGCAGAAGCCAAGTCCCAAGCATGCCCCAAAGCCAGTCTGAGGGGAAAGGAGAAAGGGATCTTACCCTTATGAAGCTAGGGGGGATTATTTCACCTACTGCAATCTTTAATAAGGCTATCAATCAGCCAGGAGGGATGTTTATCCCTGTCTCCTAACATATCATACAGAAGCATTCATTCCTCAGATAGGAGCAAATAATGAATTGTTCTTTGAACCAAGAGGAAGATGAGGCCCATCTAGTCACCACCTCAATCAAAATGGAAAGCACCAGGTCAGAAATATAACCCAAGGCAAGACAGGAGAGCAAAACATATTAAATACATGTATAAATGTTTCTACATAACAAAAGGTGGGATTGGAACAAAAGAATAAAGCATAACAAACCTAAAGGATAATCTAAGAGATTTCTCAGAGTTGCTGGTGGGAGAGACACAGAAATTGCTGCTGGTGTCTTAACTTCTGCTGAACAGCAGCATAGTGAATAAAGCAAGCAGTGAAAGTCAAGACCCCAGAAATCAGAGTTGTCTCTGCTGCCTCACTTTACATAAGCTACTGAGAGATTAAAAGAGACCCTCAGCTTTCCTTAAAAAAATAAAGTTTAAAAAATTGGTCCTTCACGGTTACAGATAAAAGCTTGGAAAGACAAAGCAATCACACCCTAAAGGCAGGTGAAATGAACTCAAACCTTGTTATTTCAAGATGCATGATCAGCTTAAACTCTCAGGATTGATCTCTTTGGGGACAGTCTTCTGGTTTGTGACTACTTGGGACTGAGTAAGAGGTCCTCAGAGGAGGGGAAAGGCAAGTTTCTTTCTGCACACCACTTAGACCAGGTGAGACAGCAAAAAGAAGAAAAGATGGAGGTAGCAGACAGAAGAAAGGATTCCTGCTATGAGGACAGACTGAAGGAACTGGGATTGTTCAGCCTGGAGAAGAGAAGACTTCGGGGGGACCTACTAGTGACTTTCCAGTACTTAAAGGGAACTTATAAGAAGGCTGCAGAGGGCCTGTTTGCAAAGGCCTGCAGTGAAAGGACAAGGGGCAATGGTTTTAAACTGGAGAGGAGGAGATTTAAATTGGACATTAGGAAGAAGTTCCTCACCACAAGGGTGGTGGAACACTGGCCCAGGTTGCCCAGGGAGGTGGTTGAGTTCCCATCCCTGGAGGCATTGCAGGTGAGGCTTGCCAGGGCTCTGGGCAAGCTGATGTAGTTGGGGATGTCCCTGGCCAGTGCAGGGGGGTTGGACTAGATGACCTCCAGAGGTCCCTTCCAACCCTAACCATTCTATGATTCTATGATTCTATGATTTATCTTGTTAAACATGAGTGACTGTGATATTTAAAGTATCCTTAATATTTTTTCTAGCTCTTTTCTGTCCTTTCTACACATCACCCTACAACCCCTAAAAGGGATTCATACCCCTCAAAGATCTGTACTAGCTTATACCTACATGTTTGTGTGACATTGCACTTCCTATCACTACAGAAGCTTCTATATGCATTATATTCATTACCATACTAATTCTACAGCAACATTTCCAAAGATAATTCTTTGACTTTGCTGATGGTCAAATCTTTAGGATTTTCTTTTACAGAGCACCATATAAAGAACCAAAGGGTGATTTTTTTTTAAGCAAAAATGTCTTGGAATGAATGAAAAGTGATGCAGTTATCAAGCTTTCTAATGCAACCTCTCCTACTTAAGACTGCAAAAACAGTGCCCATAAGTAGTGCATTCCATATTACAATAAGAAAACATGCTTGAGACTCTGAGTTGTTTTACAGTTGAGTTCATTTTTGTTACTGATGTCTTTATTTAACAGTTCTAGTGCTAACATCTTCATGTATAAATGGTCAGAGCAGTGGTTCTAATCCTGAAGTGACAAGAGATTATTTCAATCATCAAGGAATTGTGTTTATTCCCATGCCCTAGAACTATGCATGGGAAGAGAGAAAATGGCACATAGGTGTCAATGGAGGTGTATACTTAGTAGGAATGCTCTTGGTCCACTGAGGCTTAACACAAAGCCTTTGAAATAACAGAAAAGATAGTCATGAGGGTCTAAGGAAATCAACAAGGCAAGCTGTTGAAAGAACTAATATCTTTTGTTAGCCTGGCTGATACGATTAGAAAATGATAAAGCTTTCAGGCACACAAGCTCTTCTTATCCTCCCTTCTCTCCCCAGTCTAATAAGACACTGCAGCTCCTTACAAAGCTTGCTTTATTTACAGAGAGATGAACTTGTGATCAGGTGAGAGAATGTGACAAGCAAGACTGGCCATGCATGCAGACTGGATGCTGAATTATTGAAAGGCAACCTTGTGGCTGCCACTTGAGCAAAGAGAGACAAACAATAAGAGAGGAAGGCAGAGGAGCAGTGTCTGTGGCCATATGTCTTTCACCCCAAGTACCTCTCTCTCTCTCTCTCATTTGTAGCCATGTTTATTAGTGACTAAATGAAAAAGATAGTGCATAGTCCCACATGCAGTGCCCCTGTGTATGGGCTCACTCCTTCTTACTTTCTCCTGTCTGCCATTCAAGAGCTGAGGAAAACAAAGAAGAATCAGTCAGAATTTGGCTTCAATTCCTACTCATGTCTCTGCATTAGAGCTCCAGATCCAGGCTGTGAGAGTTGGGATTATTCAGTCTGGAGAAGAGAAAGCTCTGAGGAGACCTTCTTGTGGCCTTCCAGTATCTGCAGGGGCTACAAGANTAAATGTTAGGGCTTCAGTTAACAACAACAACAACAACACAACACAGAAGTTTTCTTTCTCTTTTCTTTTACAATAATGGCAAGCTTGTTATAAAAACAGAATTTCCATTTGAAGACAAAGTTGTTTTTTCAAGTTTTGCTGGAAAGCATTCAGCCTGGAGAAGGTCTTGGATTCCCAAAGGCTTTTCTGTTGTGAGATTTTTCCCTCCAAATATGTCAGCTCATTTAATAAAAGAGATTCTCTAGCCTAAAAACCTGGCCTAAATTGCACGTTGAAACATTCCTACTACTTCTACAACAGGTTGCATCAGCCTTTGGCTAATGATGGTTTATTAGCAGCAAGTAGGGTCTAATATTCACCATCTTCAGCTATGGGAGAATCACATATATGTTTTGCAAATGCTTCAGGACATGCAAGACTAACTTATGTTCCTCCCCAAAGAGGAAACTGTGAATCAATCACAATATACAGCTGCAATATAACAATAGCTATTGTCCTTTCATTTGCTGTGACAACTGGAACACAGACTCTGAACAGCAGGACAATGGGGTTGTGTCAACATGCAGGGGGATTTCAGAGTGCTTACAGAGATGAGTCATCCCAGTCTGTTATTGAACACTAAACCTTTGGCATTACAAGACTTTCTCAGTGGTTTGATTCTCTTTATTTTTGCCTTAAATGTTTCACCCCATCGTTTCAGATGCTGTCAAAGGAATGCATTCAATGCTTGCAGACAAAAATGGGCTCGCTCAGGACTGTGGAGAATAGTCAGATTTCCCCAGGCTGTCTCATTTGACTTATTCTTACTCACTGTCACACATACAGACAAATCCACACTTCAACATAAAATCTTCTACTAGCATTACAGAGAAAAATGTGGTCAAGGTACAGCAAGAGAAATAAACCTTTGGGCTTTGTTATAGGTAAATACAACAGTGCAAGCATCTGTCTTGACTCACATTTTCCAGCATGTTTATAGTTTGACCTAGTCTATATATTAATTAATAGTCTGTGCTACTGGTTCCTCCACAGTGCCTCTTTCTTTCCTACTAGGCATTTTTCCATTATTGTCTTTAACACATCATCTTGTGCCTCTCCTCATCATTAGAGGAAACATTCACCTTCTTTCCCTGACCTTGTGGGACTTGAATGAGAAAGTGTTGCCCTGCTTCTTTTCCCCATTGCTACTCCAGGTGCAGTTTAAGATCACTGATTTTGTATTTGATAACAGCCTGGCAGAGTTTGGCACACTAGCCAGGGGTGAGGTCATCTGGTAGAAGAAGGACTCTGTAGGGAGCTGTGGCTCTCTTATTTGTTATTAATCTATTCCTGCCAGGAACTCCTCTGCTGGTTTAGCTTTTAATCTAACAAATATTTTGAGTACCATTCCTTTTCTGGAGAGATTATTTGCTCCATTGTCCTAAACACTAGTGCAACAACTTGAGAATGATTTATAGGGCTGGTTGAGTAGGACTGTGCTTTCATTTGGAAGCTTTGTTTTGTTGCCTGTTAGAGAGAGCACATCTAGGTCTTTTGGGGCTTAATGGTGGTGAGTAGCATTTGCAACATGAGTTGTTTTGCCCTGAGTTGTCTTTTCCCCTGTGTTGATAACATGCCAGTTCTCCCTCCCACCCCTTCACCTTGTACACTGCTCATCTGTCTTACCCAGCTAACAAACTCAAAGCACCTCCTGCCCTGATCATGACCTTTTATATTTAAGTCATTACAGGGAGGCACTTGGAGCACACTAGGGATGTGCTGAAAGCTGATCAGACAAGAAATACAGCAATAGCTCTGCAGCCAATGCTGTCAAGATCCCCATCCCACTTTTAGTTGAGTCTCTGCCACGAGAAGTATTGAACTGGAGTAATGCACAGCAGAAAGTAAATGCATATTGAAGAACTGCTCAAGTTTTATCTAGCCAGGATTAAATGATCTTGAATTTGGGGCAGAGATGGACAAGGGAAGAAAACAAAACAGCAAATGATCTGTCTGACAGGGCTTTGGAAGCAAGCCCTAACAGTCAAATCTCCATGCATGTTGTTGAGGGAGAGAGGAGGATACACAAAGGGAGGAGAAGCCAGGCAAGGGAAATATATCTGTATGAGCTAATCTGTTTCTTGCTTCCCTCCTCATCTTCCTTTTTCTGTCTCTCTCTCCTGGGAGATGAGTCACACCTGCTCTGCCCTGATACTACCATTTCCCATCAGAAGCACACAGTCACTCTGATGTCACCCAAGCTGTTCTCTCTTAGATCCCTGCATTGTTTACATCTGCTCATTGGTGGGCAGGATTCAAATGCTGTGATGCCCATAACTCAGCACAGGCTCATGAAATCCATGACACACCATGATGATGGCATCAAGGCTTCTGAGTGCTTTCTGCCTGCCAGGAACATCATTTTAGAGCAGAACACTGAATCTTGTCTTTGTCAGAGTGATGGTCTTTATGAGAACCCAAGCAAAACATTCACTAGTTGACATCAAGTCCTCAGATAGACAGACTAATGACTTTTCAATTCCAAAGGTCTGAGTCATTTCATCTTTATCTCACCTTATTCCACCCACTCCTCCCACCTTAACTGAAATCTACTCTCACCTGCATATAATCAACAACAGTGACATCCTCTAATGCTTTCTAGAGAAGATCTCAAAGCAGTTTGAATACATTAAAACAGATGAAAATTCAGGATCCCATCACAATGTGGGTAACCCTTATTTCCATTTACATTTTAGGAAACTAATAGCATAAAGATGGTCAGCATTTTCCCCAAGGCTACATAAGAAGTAGAGACAGAACAATGGAAAAGAATGGGGGAAATAACTTCCAGCACTGTATTTGAGAGTTAAAACCACTCTTCAGTTCAATCAAAATGGTGTGCAGGCATTTTATATCTGTTAGTTCTGCAGTTTTAGATCTTCAGGTTTCTCTGTGAGTTTCATGTTCAAGTGAGCTTCTATACTTTAGGGACATTCAATGATAATAATTGGATTTTACCACCTTTGTGGCTCAAAGCAAAGCTATAGAATGAACAAAAGCTCAGGAAATCTCAGAGGATTGCAGGCCCTGATGCCCACTGAAATAGCACACAGAACAAGTTGCAAATTGTTCTGAATGTCACCAAGAAGGTATTGTTTGGCCTTATTACCCAGTCATTTGTTTTTCTTCTTTGATGAGTACACCTAAAATCCCAATCAGTGTAGTATTCAGAGCCCCTTACAGGTATTATCAAAGGCAGGGAAGATGCTTTGACTGTGAGCTGTCAGAAGCAAGCTGTGTGCATAGATACTGCACTTACCCAGCACATACCTCTCCAGCAGAATGATCTGAAGAACATGACAAAGGAAGGTGGGACAGCTTTGCCTAGCCAGGGAGATGTTTTCCTTCAGACATCCTCCCTGTACCATGCTCCATGTTGATCTCCAGGAGAAGCAAGATCCAAGATGTGAGCCTTTCCCAGTGGCAGCTGGAAGAGGCTTCCTTATGAGTGTCCTCTTCAGTCCCAGCTGTCACTCCAGCTCCAAGGGAAAGTGATGGGCAAGCCAGCTATCCCACCACAGCATGTATGACCTACTTTTGGCAAGTGCTGTGGACCTTTACTGGCATGAACTCAGACTTGCAAACAATCAGGAGAAAAAGGAATTTCCTTCTCAACACAAGAGAGGCAGACATCTTTTCACAATTAAAATAATCATGAGCATATGTCTGCCTGCTTGCATAAGGCAGGAAAATCACATCCACAGTTATATTTCACTCTCATTTTCTTTGACAAATGTGATACTGAAATAGTACCTTGGCCTTTCCCAGGGATAATTTCCCTCTTCTATTATAGGAATGCTAGAATAACAAAGAGTTCAACATAGGTTTCCAAGAGGGCCTTCACATCTCTCTAGGGGGAGGGATGCATAGTCTTCTTTCTAGAGAATTTTATCTCTGTCTCAGCCATTAATTGTTCCAGAAGTCACTGATAGTCCCAATAAATAGCTTATTTTATATATACTCTAGAGGTTTTCTGCAATTTTCTAGTCCCCCATTGAAGGATTTATGCTCTGCCAACTTCTATGCATCTCCTGGATGTCTATCTTCTTCCCAACACTTTGTTCAGGCTATCATATACCTACTTCCAAAGCTTTCTGTCCCTTACAATGCTGCTTTGAGTCATTTCTGCTGCAGCTTTCAGTCTGGCATTGATCAGCAGAGGCATTTGGGAACTACAAGATCTGCCCCATTCCTCCAGTTTGATGCTGATCACACTTACCAGATGGGTTTTACAGCCCCATTTAAGCAGCTGCCTCCAAACACTGTGGAGAAGCAGTCAGGCACCATCTCTCACTGAGTAGTGGGGAATATGGTAGCTGAGAAAATAACCTTTTTGTAGTCCTGGTTTCCAACCCTTCAGATCTGGATCAGCTTTTATCCTGCTCCTGGGCTGTACAGGCTGTAGCTCAGTGAGGAGCTACAAAGTCACAAATAACCATTCCAGGTACTACCTGCCCAGTGTTGGGATGGAAAAGCCCTGGTCACATCTATACTTAGCTGACCCTCTGAGACTGAAGGGCTCCCAAAAGCTCTCCCACACAGCCTTGGACCTCTTGTTCACACTTTGCTGATAAGCATCATGGATCTGAGCTGCTCTTGCAGCCCATGATAACAGGAGCCTGCTGGGAAGCATCCCACTCTGTTTCTCCACTTCAGTGTCCATCACTTGATGTCATCCAGGGCCCCTGGGATAGATGGAGGCTACTAGTGTAAGTCTGGATGACAGCAGCTGACTGTGTGTGCTGGTATGTGCTTCAAGGCACAGCACACAACCTGCATGTCCCTCCCACCCTAGCTTTGAGCCTCCTGCTACCAGCTTTGGAGATACTCAGCATAAAACCCCAGAGCTCAAATGCATAACTAGACATTGCTTCTGGGCTGCCCCACAGGGCTAGCACAGGTCTAGGAAGGACCTGAAGGCACCAAAGTTCCACCTTGCAGCAGCAAGACTGCCTCCCTTGCTACCTGATCTGACATTGCTAGGTCTTTCTACCTACCTGCTGCACACACACACATGCATAACCCTTCTAAACTTCTAATAAAATGTGATGGATTAACATTTAAATGCCAACACAAAAGCCTCCTTTGGCCTGCACTTTTACACTGATGAATGTTTCCAAGAAACCTAAAGCTCCAGCTTGATGAAGATGGAGCTTTGGTCTCTGATGAGTGATTTCTGATGCTATTCCATGTCTTCTTCGGATTAACACCTTTGAATAGTGTCCCTGTGGCTCAGGTGGATAGCAGGACTGCACCTGCTCCCTCTTTGTGCAACCAGGAATGAAAAAAGCTTGTTCAGAGTGCATCGAGGAAAGCTGAGTGCTTCTAGATCTGCCAGTGATGACATTTCAGGAGAGCTGAAAAAACAAGGGTTCTAGTAGAGGTAGGAAAAAAGTACTTAAGTGATAAGTTTAGTGTTTTCTACTGAGTAATCACCTTGCTTTGGTCTTCTGGGGCTAGCATAGGAAGAGGAGCTCTGATGTCTAGTTCATGGGATGTGCTGGCATTGTCTGAAGACTCAGTGCTTTCTGGCCACCAATGCCTGAGATTTCCCCTAGCAAATCCACAGGTTTTTGGTATCTGCTTTTGTACCTGTTAACCTTTCTAGATGACCATGTTAACTTCATTTGCAGGCTCACATTAGCTAGCAGCTGGGCTCAAGTGATCCTTCCAGTAGGATACTGGAATAGGACTGTAAATAGCAAGTTCCATGAAGATGGAAGACACACACTGACTGTTAACCTGTCTCTTCTGAAACAAGAACCTTGGGCACCAAATAAAGCTGGGAGGTAGCTGGTTCAAAACAAAGGAGGTACTTTCTCTCCAAATACACAATTGAACCAGAGGACTCCTTGCCACAAGCTTTGCTATAAACTTAAGTACATTCAGAAAATGGCTGGACAAGCTGATGGATAAAAAAACCCAACACATTCAGATGCATATCCTGGTTCAGGATATCTCTAAGTTGGAAACAAAGCTGGAAGTATAACCAGAAGAGGTATTATACATGCTGACAGGATTCCTTAGGCATCCACTTTTGGCCAACAACAAAGACTGCATGCTAGGCTAGTTGCTCTAACCCAGTACTGTTGCTCTTATAGTCTTCTGTCATATATAGGCCTACTAAATGGAGACCAGCAGCTGTCACTCTCCCTCCACTCTCTCTCTTCATCAGGCAGCACAGGAGAAAGAACCTTCTAGAGCTAAAAGCATCATTTTAAAGAGAAAGCAGTAAGGACCACACCTTACATTCATAGAATCAAGCTGAAGGGAATGGATACATGGAGCCATATGCAAAGCAGTGTGGGGAAAGCAAAAGCATCCCTTAAGATACAGCTTCACTGAGCAGCACAAAGGAAGCCCTTGCAGACAGCACTTTCCACCTCCATGAGCCTTAAAAATGAGTAAACCAATGGAAGCTGGTTGTTTTTGCTGAAAAGAAGGATAAGCATCCATATCACTGAAAAGCATATGATTTTAGTTGGATCAACTTCAGTTACAGCTCCACAGGAGAAAAAGATCTGGAAGCATACGGTAGGAAATCTACAGCTTGATAGAAGTATCCCTGCAGCTAGCAAAGACAAGGTGTCATCAAACCCCTGGGTGTGCCATGTTTTGGTACTTCTGATGGGCTGAAAGCAGACTGAATCAATAGTGTTTGCATCATATTTGCATTGTACTAATTTCATGCATCTGTCTTTCTCTGGTGGTCTGTCTGGGCCAAATATGACAGATTGTAGGGGGGGGAGAATTCCTATAAGATTATTGCAAGAGTTTAGGGATGTATATTATTGTTTTGAGTAGAGCAGATATTCTGTAAAACCTCCCAAACTAGTCTTCTAAGGCTTTTGGTAGTCCTTTCCTAGGTATGTTGCTGGGAGCACTGACATCCTTCTGACATCCAACCTCTTTGTGTCACCATGGATGGCATACAATGGAGAAGCTTGCTGTATGCCACAGTACCTGTGGTTTGAGGACTTGTGGGTTTATGCTGGTGGGAGAGAGGACAGGACACAAAGGTTTAGGTTTTCATCCAAACTGCTCACAAATTTCACACTCAGTTCCTTTATTGTGCCTGTTGTCCAGTATGGAAACTAGCAGGCACCCACACTCCTCCTTCTCTTCCAAAGGTCTCAGCATAACTCGTAACTCTATTGGATTTACTTGCAAGGTAAATGCATTCTGGCCACTCCTTTGACTGAAGGCCATGACTTTGCTTCCCAAAATCCAAACAGGCTTCCACCTTTCATTAATAACAATTTTCCCTTTTTTCCCCCCTCCAGAAAGAAGTGTCTGTCTAGCAAACAAAGGAAAGCACCCCTCACATAAAAGTGGAGCAGAACCAATGTATTTACTGTATTTGCCTATTTGATTATTCCTTGGAGATGTATTAGTTTAACAGGTTTATTTATGGTATGTGAAAAGCTAAATATTCCTTTGTCCTTGGGATTTGCATAAATGGGTGAAGTGTGAGATTCTAGAGGATTTAATGAGGTATTTGTCAAAATGCTCTCCCCAGTAGATTTTTTTTTTTAATACCTTTGAGACCATAAAAGATCATTTTACTACAACAGTCTGCTTCTGTCAGAGCCTGTTTGAGTGGCTTGTAATAGCCTGTGGATGTATTCCCTCTAGATATCTGACTTCCCATTTGGAACAGTGAGAGACAAGAGGAGCAGAGCCTGGAAGATCCCTCCCCTGGACCAAGAAAGAGTGGGGAGTGGGAGCTTCATGCATTCCACCTGGGTCCTTGGGGCCAGATCAGGGATGCTGCAGAGCCCACCCAATGCTCATGGGCCCCTGTGCCTGGAGGTAAGATAACAGGGAGTTAAGTTAACAGGGTTCACCCAAGCTGTTAGCATAAAATCCTCCAAGCCAAGCATCTCCTCCCCTAGCTCTCTTCCTTAGCAGAGCGAGGAGAAGTAGCTTAATGTCAAAAGAGATCTGGAAGGGAATGGGGGGGGTGTAGTGCTGCTCTGAGGAAAGAGTGGCCAACACATGATGGCTTGGGATGTTAGCCCTTATCTTTCCTGTAAGGAGATCATCCATAAGAGCTGGGCCTTAACAGGAGCTGAGTCAAACCCACCACTACCATGGATTTCAAGGTTGGTCCCAGGAGGCACAATATCCCACCAGAACTAGAGCAGCAATGCCACCCTAGTGAGAAAAGGCACAGGCTCCAGGTGGGGTTAGGTAGATCACCAGTCCCTGACCAGATCCAGGAAGACACATTGTACTTGCCCAAGCAGGGACAGACCTAGTCTGCCATGCCAGCCACAGACACATCCCAAAGCCTGAGTCCCACCTGCCAGCAGCAGGTCTCAACAGGAGAGACCTCCTGCTGCTGGGACATTGCCAAGGGTGGAGAAGAAAGAAGGAAGCTTGTTCCAGGCATAGGGAGCAGGCTGTGTCCCAAGACTCCAGCCAGAAGGGATAGGAAAAGGAGTGGAAAATGGAAGTGGGTTATGTAAGTGGTGCAGATCCCTCTATTTAAGGAGGCCAGTGGAGATGGAAGGAAGGAGACAATTATGGGACAGCATTATTTACAGGTCTGACAAAATCCATTGCAACTGCCACATGGCCTTTATTGTGCAAAGTAAGCCAGAGAAGGAGTGAAAATTACAGCTAGTTAGGGATATCTTCATGAATTCATTTTTACTTCAGTAATTTTTTTTCCAAGAAGAAAGCACTGAAAGTTCCTTAAAAAGATAATAAACAGGAAAAAAAAACACAGGGGAAAAAAAGCTGAGCAAGAAAAGAAACTAATCCCTAATTATCAACTTAGTGGAGTGAATCAGTATTTACCTCCAAACATGCTAACAATGTATATAAACACATCCTCATCCTTTCTCAGTCTGTGTGGGTGTTGAACACTGGCTATGGCTCACTAGGCACAACCTGGGTAGTACTTAACTCTTGTTGATCCTAGGAAGAGATAATGCAAGCTTAGCTTGCACCACGAGTCAGTACTGAATCATGTCACATCCCCATGCATTGGGGACTGGTACAGAAGCATTAGGAACACACAAATTGAAGTGCAATACCTAAAGATACACACCAAAAGGTCACATGGGTAACAGAATCACAGGATATCCTGATTTGGAATGGACCCACAAGGATCATCAAGTCCAACTCCTGGCTATGCACAGGACAACCTCATGTGTCTAAGATAATTGTCCAGAGAGCTGGTGGAAGCCCTGGAAAGCTGGAAGTTTTGCAGGCCAGGCTGTAAGGGGCTTTGAACAACCTGCTCTAGTGGGAGGTGTCCCTGCCCATGGCAGGGAGGTTGGAACTAGATGACCTTTAATGTCCCTTCCAACCCTGACAGTTCTATGAATTCAATGAGAGTTGGTGCCATGATTGAAACCCTGGGGAACCTGTTCCAGTGCTTCACCACTCTC
Organism: Bucco capensis; assembly: GCA_013396975.1. Lineage (NCBI taxonomy): Eukaryota > Metazoa > Chordata > Aves > Piciformes > Bucconidae > Bucco > Bucco capensis. The sequence goes on from VWZO01003061.1 coordinate 315,678, forward strand.
TGGGTGAGTAGTTTATTCCCAATATCCAACCTAAACATATCCTGGCAGAGCTTCCTGCCATTCCCCTGGGTCCTGTTGCTGGTCACCAGAGAGACTAAATCAGTGTCTGCCCCTTCTCTAGCTCAGGTGAGGAAGTTATAAACTGCGATGAGATCTCCCCTCAGTCTCCTCCAGGCTGAACAGACAAAGTGACCTCAGCTATTCTTTATATGGCTTCTCCTCCAGACCCTTGACCATTTTCATGGCCTCCTCTGGATGCTAACAACTTGATATCCTTCTTGTATGTGGTGCCCTAAACTGCACACAATACTCAAGGTGAGGGCACAGCAGTGCTGAGTAGAGTGGGACTACGACCTCTCTCAATCAGCTAGCAATGCAGTGCTTGATACAACCCAGGACAAGGTTGGCCCTTTTGGCTGCCAGGACACACTGCTGACTCATATTCAACTTGCCATCAACCAAAACTCCTGATTCCCTCTCTGCAGGTCTGCTTTTCAGCCTCTTGTTCCCCAGTCTGTAGGTACATCCAGGTTTGCCCCTTCCCAAGGGTAGAACGCAGCACTTGCCTTTGCTTAATTTCACATGGTTTGTGACTGCCCAATCCTCTAATGTGTCCATCTCTCTCTGCAGGGCCTCTCTGCCTTCCAGAGAATCACCAGCAAACTCACTTATCAAACCTCCAAGTCCTGCATCCAAGTCCTTTATAGAGATGTTGAAGAGCATTGTCCCTAAGATGAATCCCTGTGGAACTTCACCAGTCACCAGCCTGGTAACCCCAGACAGAGCTGAGACTGCTAGTTCTTTTTTAGGTCTTTTTTTCACTCTGACAAGGAGAGGAATCACTACACAGGATGCTGACAGTGTCAAGGCTGTGCTGATGCCCTTTCTTCAGCATGGTTTCTCTGTCTTGTGTCTAGGGGTTCCTTCCTAGCAAACTGACCAAGAGCCCACTGAAGGTGGTCAGGCTTTCCATCAGGCTTTAATGGGCTTTCAATCAAGACCTACAAGGTCAAGTCTATAAAGTTTTACCTAATTTTGAGTGCCCTCCATTCTCATTTAAATACTAGTAGTCAGCATCTCCAGAGGTGCCTTATAGATTGAGGCTCTAGATCCACTATGACATGCAATGAGTAATTTATCTGTTTTTCAGGTGACTTTTCCAAGGTCATCTGAATCTCATCTGAATCATTTGTAATTGGACGAGTCCGAAAGGCCAAGGCCATCTCTATGGACACAAATGCCTCCTTACCTTCCTATTGGCAAGGGAGGCAGGATCGATCAGCAATGTCACACAGTGACAGACAACCAAAAAAAAACATTGGGTGCAATATTATAGAGTCAGTTTTCTATTTACTCTAGGGCTGTTACAGCTCCTAAAATATTCATTCATTTTCTAATAGGGTATCTGTTATGCTAAAGAAGAAAAATAAAAGAAGACTGCACTTCTCTGAGTCTAAACAAACACTTTTGCTGAATGGAAGCTTTACATTTCAGAGTACCTAGCTAGCTTTAACAGCTGAAGTGTACCCATTCATTATTTATAACCACTTAGAAATTTTTAGTAATCTGCTAAGACTTATTACCCAACACTTGCTTTTCAGTGTCTAAAACCACACTAACTGCATGTACAGAGCTAGTGAGATTTTCAGTGAGGCAAAGGAATGAATCTGCCCTCTTGATGGGCTGAGATTTTTCAAGCATCCAAGCTCCCACTGGCCATCTCTCTAGAATCCTAGAATGTCCTCAGTTGGAAGGGATCCACAAGGATCATCGAGTCCAACTCCTACCTATGTGCAGGACAACCCCAAAAAAATCACACCATGTGTCTCAGAGCATCATCCAGTGAGAGTTGGTGCCATGACTGCATCCCTAGGGAGCTTATTTCAGTGCTCCACCACCCTCTGAGTGAAGAACTTTTTCCTAATATCCAACCTAAGCCTGTCCTGGCAGAGCTTCATGCCATTCCCTCAGGTCCTGTCACTGGTCACCAGTGAGACTAGATCAGCTCCTGCCCCTCTGCTTCCCCTCATGAGGAAGATGAAGACCACAATGTGATCTCCACTCAGTCTCCTCCAGGGTGAACAGACCAAGTCAGCTTCTCCTCCAGACCCCCTGACCCTCTGAGTGACCCTCCTCTGGACACTCTCCAACAGCTTAATAACCTTCTTATATTGTGGTGCCCAAAGCTGCACACAGAATTTGAGCTGAGGCTGTACCAACACACACTGGAGTGGGACTATCACCTCCCTTGGCCAGCTAGCAATGCAGTGCTTGATGAACCCCAGGACACAGTTGGCTTCCAGGACACATTGCTAACTCTCACTCAACTTGCCATCAAGCAGAACACCCAGATTCCTCTCTGCTCCCCAGCCTCTCATTCCACAGTCTGTACATACATCCAAGAAGGTCTTTTAATGAAGATACAGTGCCTCTTACAACACTCACCTTCCTCCCAGCTGGAGGGGAAGCAATCTGAAAGAAAGATAGAGCTAAGCTATCCCCTATGTCCCTGTTATAACCAACAAAGATGAATAAAACATCTTTTGAATGTCATTCACTCCATCCTAGGGGTGAATTAGCTAGGGTGGGGATTGGAGGGAGGCTCTCCCATCTCTGTGTTAATTGTAGAGGAAGCCTGCACAGCTCATTAGTTTTACCCTCAGCTTTAGGAATGATTTGTCCATTCATAGCCTAGTCTAAGTGGTATCCTTGGCAAAGACAAATGCATGAAGACTAGAGCACATAGGGCCTGTGAAGATCTACATAGTAAGGATGGGTTACTAGCATGGTATTTATCCACAGCCACTAAAGCTCCCAGGCCTTCCTGCTTCCACTGATTGAGATAAAGGACTGCAGCCCTGGGCTTGGTCTTCTGCACATTCTTCCAGTTTTCTTCACATTTTAAAATGCTTTCTGTCAGTACTTAGCTAATCCCATAGGCTGCTGTTTGGTGTCTGAGGGAGGACAAATGAGAAGTCACTCAGAATCCCAGGGAGCTGTGCTGCCTTCCTCAGCTGAAGGCCAGCACTGACATTCCCAGGTATGCCTTCTCTGCTCAGGGGGAAGACTGGAGCTATGTCTTGTGCTGGGTGCAGTAAAGAGATACATTAGGGGACTAAAAAGAGACATGGTGGGGAAAAGAAGTTATGATCATGGATATCCTCTACATCTTCCCAGCTGCATTTCTGCACACTGCCTGGGAAAAAAAAATAAAATCAAAAGACCTGACTGCAAGAAAGCAGAGTTGTGACCATATAAACAACGGTGCTGGATCAGACAAAAGGTTCATCTGTAAGGCATTTAGCAAGGAAAAAGGCAAAAGCAGTGCCTGTGAGTTAGCTACTTCCATCCATTATTCTCTTTGGTTGCCCATTTCACTCTCAGAAATATAAACCATGCTATCTCCAAAACTAATTGTAAGAAAAAAAGACAACCTCTCTCTCTCTCTTTCATGTGCACAGTCCCTGCCATATCTTTTTGCCTCAGTCAAAAATGTGGAAGCAAGCTTGAACTGCTGAGCAGAGAAGCAGCTGCACTGATGTTAGAGCTTCTCTGAGGACATTTCCCAACAGGCCTGGTAAAGGATTACACTGTAGCTGGTAGCAGTAGGGGATGTTGATTTTCAAATCCCTTTTACTCAGCATTTGTGTCAGTGTTTTCATGCATGTTACCTCTGGGCTGAGCCACACATAAATCTGTTTTTACCAGTCCTCTCATTAGCATGCATGAAACAAACAGTAGCAGAGAGGGCAGCAGCACCCAATAGTAGCTTTGGGAGGCAAACAGAAGGAAGGGACTAGTGGAGTGTGACATATGAACCCAGTAAAGCTGCTGCTGAAAGCCTGTGCATGGTGCAGAGTGTCAGGATGCTGTCCATGAGGTGAGGCATGGCATAGCTAGTGTGCCAGAAGCAGCTACTGGAGTTTCAGCCTCAGAAATCAAGGGAGGTCCATCATCTATTGGGGAAACAAACTATTTCATGCCAAGTTTGTCACCTGCTTTCAAATATCAAGCTAGAGAAGAAATGATGTGTGTTTTTTCATTTTCCAGTTAGTACCTCAAGTTAGCCCCACAGGAAGAAGGTCCCCAGAATTTTTCTTCAATGGTGGATGACTTTGGTATTTAAAATACACAAAAGCCCTAGCTCCTCAAAAGCAGGGAACATGGAAGAATATAAGTAAGAGTCACCATCCCTGTGGTGTTTAAGAAAAATATAGATAGATGCTCTACTTAGGACCATAGTTTAGTGGTATGTTAGTGATAGGTATGGTTGAACTTGATGATCTTAGAGGTCTCTTCCAACCTTAATGATTCTGTGATTTCTCTGCTGTACAAAATCCACTGTGCTGAACAAACATTGCTTCATAAGAAAGATATCTCTTTACTGTGAAAGCTTAGGCACAGGTGAACACAAGCTCTGCATTAGGACTCATGCTAAAGAACAAAGATCTCACACATTAGTAACTGTGGTGACTGGACTTTCTCTTTCCATGCAGCAAAGCTAGTGAAGACAAGGCACTGTACCACACTCTGCAGCACATTCCATATTGCTAATGACACTGGAAGGCTGAGAAACTAGCATCTATCAACAATGACCCTTGTGTTATATTAATTACACGTACCAGAAGCAGTGAAGATTGTTGTCTTTGTCCCATATGGGTTCTGGGCTGGAGAGGCAGAAAATGATGGTGCTTTGGGGGAGAAACATTTGGATCTCCAGCCAACTTCTTTTTTTTTTAAATATGCCATATTGTCAAGCCCTGGTTGCTATCTAATTCTTCTCAAATCCTCTGGGAAATGCTTTGGGGAAGAAACAACATCTATTGAAAAGAGCATTGCTTGGACATGGAAAGGGCAGAGTTTTCTTCTATAGCTAACCTGAGCATTTAGAAGTAGAAAGACCATACCTCTGCTCTTTAATGAAGAAAGAGTTTGTAAATCAATGGAAAATACTTGAGATTGGAAAGAATACACAAGAAGGTGACTCAGACCCTGCACCAGACACCCTTCTGTCACAGAGGCACCCACAAAACAGCAACTGCTTAACCAAAATTATTGAGCAAGGTCAGTTAGCACTCCTTGTGATAAGTTAAAGAAAAGTTTGGGTGTCAGTTGGAAATCTGTCACACAACCAATTCCTTAACCATAAATAGCACAGACACAAGAGAAGACAAACCACAATTATGCATGTGCTTGCTCAAAAAAAGGGGAAAACCTCCCTGTCTGGATATCCATAAATAACAAACACTCACCAAAATGGGGTTGAGGACACTCAATCTGCAGAAGTTTCTTCAGGCAGTATTCCAGTCCCAAAGGGAAGACTTCCCCAACCACAGGCAACTCCAGTATTCACACAGCAAGCTCAGCATCACCAGCTCCATGCAGGCCAAAATACTCCTTTTCTAGCTGAGGCCTAGGTGCTGACTCATGGTCAGGACAACAAGCCCCAGGCACTGAGACCCTGCCCACAGCAGAAGGCTGAGCTCCCTCTGAAAGGATTCCTGTTGTATCTCCATCCCAGGTGTTGCCACTCTGGCTCTTACAGGCTTCAGCTGCTCTGGTTCAAGTGTATCTGCTTATGGCCTGTTAATATTTCTGTGGGGCTTGGGTGCAGCTGCTACACCTTCAGAAAAGGCAACACAGCAGTTCTGTAGCATCAAAACTGGATTTAGTAGCTCCAAAATGAGGATGGTGACAAATGGAGCATCTTTAGGCATTTTTCCCCTCCATTTCATCCCTCCTTCTGTCACTAGTGCTTGTGGGGCTCAAGGAAGCTAGATCATAGGGCTCATGGTGTTGGAACTCAAGCCAACCAAACATAAAAGCTGGCTGCATGGCTGCATGGCCACTTGCCCTGGCACAGGACAGGGTTGAGAACATGCTGTCAAGGTGAAGCAGAGGCAGGGCTTTCAGCCTTCAGTCAACTTCACCAATTAGGAAACCACAGCCCAATGAGAAACCACCCTAAAGGAACTAATAGGAAATACTGTGGGAAACCACCTTAAGGAACCAATAGGAAATGATGTGATTAAAGGCCTTTTACTGGGTTTTAGCACCAAAGTGGAAGGAGGAAAAGGAGGCTTTTATTAAATGCTTAAAAGCACATCTCAGAGTAGCCTCTGTGCTCCCTTCCCTACTTGAGAGTGGAATTTGGGTGCCTCACCCTATAGGGAATAGCCTAAGTATTGGATATATTTGTCTATTAGGGCAAAGACATCACCTCTTTCAGCTGCACTGTGTTAACTCTGTGTGATTTAGACACACCTGCCAGGTCAGGACCCACAGCTCTTCTCCTTAATCATTTGCAATCCTAGTCAAGGGCCAAGGTTTAAAAGAGACTTTGAGCAACAAAATGTGTTTGAGTTTCTGTACTGAGCAGCAGAGGTTTGGTGATTTATTTGTAGTCTATGTAGCCAAAGTATGTGCAAGGTTAGCAAGAAATAACTGTGAGAGTTGAGGAGTGAGTTTAGGCATGGAAATTCTACTTTGTGACTATTGCTTGCTCTGCTGAGAATTGTAATTTTTTTTTTTACTCTACTTGGGGATTTTTAAACTGGAAATGTTTGGCTGCTATCTGTAGTATCAAGCAAGTGAGGATTCATATGGTAAATACCTAGCAAAAATCTGAATTCTTCACCCTTTTCCCCCTTATAATGATGTTAGCAGACATGTTTCCATAGGGGGTTTTCATCTGGTTGGGAAGAATCAATTCTTGATTAAACAAAAACATATCTATCTTGGTTGGCAATGGATTTCTTGATTTTGTTTCCTAGCTGACTCTATTTTCTGTTTCCTGTATCCTAGTGAAATATCAATCTGCTTGCAATGGAATGCATGAATTTCTCTTCAGTGAAAAAAATTAATAACTTTCTGTTAATCAAAACAGAAACAAAAATACCTCTTCTAATATTAATGTTTGTAATCTACCTTTAAAAATACATCTGTGCCTTCCCACATACACCTCCTCCTGGTTCCAAATTAATTGCTGATGCTAACAGTGCCATCTCTTGCATGAAACCTAAAATGGAGTTTCTGAGCATTTCTAGTTATTGCAATTCCTGTATATATTCCTCTTATAAAGCACTGCTACTACAAAATCTGATGTCTAGCTACACTTTCCCTTTTATATGGATATTTGTTGGCTTTTAGCTGAATTTTTACAGTCATAAGCACTGTTGAGCAAAAGTTCTGCTTCAGAAATGTTTGTGCTCCCTAGTGAGCAACATGGCTTCCTGGAGAACTTCATGGAGAATTTTGGGGAGAGGGAAAATGGCCCTGTATAAAGAACAATTAGCTACTATCAACATCTTCTGAAGAATAGAAGAGGCACTGCTGCTTGCAACTGATGAACCTCCATAAAAACAGAAATCCTATTTTTTGCAGACTTATGTCACAGTATCCCAGTACGTCAGGGGTTGGAAGGGCCCTAGAAAGATCATCTAATGCAACTCCCCTGCCAGAGCAGGATCACCTAGACCAGCTCACACAGCAATGTGTCCAGGCAGCTCTGCAATGGCTCCAGACAAGGAGACTCCACAGGCTCCTGGGCAGCCTGGGCCAGTGCTCTGGCACCTGCACTTCAAACAAGTTACTTCTCATGTTAATACTAAACCTCCTGTGGTCCAACTTGCTCCCATTCCCTCTTGTCCTACCATTGGATGCCATTGAGCAGAGCCTGGCTCTCTCCTGCTGACACTCACCCTTAACATCTTTCTAACCATTCCTGAAGACTCCTCTCAGTCTCCTCTTTATTATGTCATTATAATGAAAGTTGAGCCAAAATGAAAACAATATGTAAAGAAATGTTGCTAAATGGGAGGCTACACTGGGCTGATGTGTTAGATGCTGGGAGTAGTCATGGAGAGAATAGCCTTCTCTTTGAAGTGCTAAGGATGCTTAAGCAATAAGCCACTGATGTCCTTTTTGTCTGCAAGTATTAGCTCATAACTCAAGGTGTCAATATTGGAATTGGCTGTTGGAGCCAATGGCCAAGTTGTGCTTTAGGCACCAGAGTATGTTGCTCACTGCTATGCAGAATAAGATCCCATCCAGAAGTGGGTGTTGCTGTGCTTAGCTGTCATAGCCCTTAGCCTAGAGCCCTAACTCCTGGCTTAGGTTTAGGCTCCTTGTGCAGTGTCTGAGGGAAGACAAATAGCACAGAAAGAGATTACAGACACCTACTTATTAAGCAAGGGCACAGCTCAGAGTCAGTAGGCAACTGCCAAAACGTAGGCAATTGGGTAGTTAGCAAGTCCTCACCTCTGCCCACAGAGTCATTACACAGAGTGAGGGTCATTTGCTTTTCTAGGACTTGCTCCTTTTAGAGTGGAATTTGACTATATGAGGATACCATGTTGTGGAGGCTCCTCCTTGGGCAGCTTTTTGCTGTCTCTCTAGTGAGCATGTAGCTTTTCTGCACGTGTTGACTGAAGGTCTGGGCTAGTTTGTCTCAGTTCAGGAAACAAAAAGACATCAGAGGGAGGGAAAGAAATGGAATTTTAAAAAGTGCATTTAAAAGAAATGCAAACACTTCCCCCATGGCCCCAGGGGTGATAGTCCCTCTATTATTACTGAGGAACAAATAAGTTGTGACAGAGGGCAGGACCCATATTACATGTGCATTGCTGTCAGAGCTCTGCTGATCACAGGTGTGTTGCTGTGTTTGTCAAGGAGTAAGCAAGCAATCATTCTTCTCCTTTGATGCATCCAAAGGGGATTCTCTGTAGAATAACAGCCCTGTGGTCACAGTAGTTGTGTGTGACATGGGGGAATTCAGGCTCTAAGCTGCTACTTGAGTTCTAGTCAGCATGAGGTAGGAGCTCAATGCAGAGGTGTTTCATCAGTCACACAAAGAAGCAAAGCTCAGCTTGGAAATCCATGATATGTGGGTTCAAGTGTCACCTCTGTAGGAATGCACTTGTGTGGTTTTCTCATTCCTCACCCCCTCTGTGGAAAAGGCAGTGGGGTGGAATTGTCCTTGGGGAGGTTTATTTTGCCCATACCCTTGTAAAACAGCACTGTGAACATCCCAGTTTTGGGAAACTGGGTTAAATGAACCTATGGACTTCTGGAAGGAAGAGGCCTATAGTCTTGGTGGTTGGATGTATGATGGGAGAGGAGATTTGGGTGTACTGACTTGCATTTTTAGACCTGTGCACTTCTAATTGCCACTATCATAGAATCATAGAATGTCAGGAGTTGGAAGGNACCAGGGCATAGGTGCTCTATTACTGGATCTGCCTAACCCGAAGACTGCATTTCAGCCATTCTGGTAAGTGTTTTATTGCTGTTCTGTGTTCTGCCAAAAGCTTATCGGATATTAATGTGTCTTCCTGTGGTTTGAATGAACCAGGTCCCTTCAGCATTTTTAAGAAACACAGGAAAACCACTGATCCCACTTGCTTTCAGCACACCAAATATCTTTGCTTCGCAATGAAATAAGTCTCAGAGCTGCAAATGTCACATTTTCTCTCAGGGCTTCACAGAAGGCAAGAACATCAGATGACCTCTACTCTGACCATTGCCACTATCAATCAGTACAAGTTATTTACTGGGTGGGGTGTGCCTAGTCCATCTTTCTGCTAAAATCAGCCAGGATCAGGGATTTAGGTGAAGACAAACAGCTAACTGTATGGTCTACCCTCCTCTAGGTATACAGAGCACATCCAGCACCCTCTAGAAGGCACAGGGTATGGAAATAGCACTGTTCTGCTCATACTTGGCTTCTCATGAGACCAAGCTCTGAATGCTCCTGGCTGCTTTTCTGTTAGCAGTCACTCCTTCAATAGGTCTGGTCAATAGATCAAATCAAGCTTTTGCTGAAGTCTCATTTCATGGTTTCCAGCTCGTTCTGGGTTTGTTATACAGTGACTGAAGTTGTTCTGGAGAAATTCTTCTCTTTGTGCTTGAAACCAGCATCCAATGTCACTGTGACAGTGAAGCTGAGAGCCAAGTCTGTTTCATTAAATAAAAGTGGAAGGGTTGCATGTTCTCTCATCCCAGTAGTTGCTTACCATTGGGAGTGTGAGTGTCTAGGTGTGGTAGAAGTGTGACAGTATAAGATAGCAGAGTACAAACCCATACTTGGCCTTTGGGACTAGTAGGCTAGTAGCTAGGACATTTCTGTCCATAATATCTTTTCACTGATCTCTGAATCCCTCCCTGTCTAGATTTTACTATCATGAATTTATGATATAAATTCTGCTGATCTTAAATTTATGACCTAGACAATGTTCCTAATGACACTGGAGGACATTGTCCACAATATAGTGTGATACAAGTCAGTTTTGTTGTTTCTCATCTGTGTATTTTCAGGGCCTAAGACCTTCCCTGTGGTTTATGGAAGGACTGGATTGAGTCAGAGAGATGACTTGGTGAACTGCACAGTGTTTGAGTGTACCAGTGCACAGTGGTTCAGCTTGGCTTCTCCTTGAAATTGGTAGTGAAAGCATTTGCAAACTCAAATATAGCAGTACTCAAAAAGTAAAGGATATGGACCTCTGAGACTCCTCAATTTTCTTCTGTCTGCTAGAATAATTAATCACACACAGCTTAAAAGGATCTCAAAGCATTGTACAGAGGAGGCATTCCCATTTTTAAATAAGGCTGGCAGAAAGACAGAAGTGAAGTGGTGTGTGTCAGGTCAGGGGCAGTAAGAAGCAGTAAGATCTACTTCTCCTGCAGAGTGATGCAATGTTCTAAGCACCAGATCAACCCCACCCTCATCTCCTCTGTAGTTAAACTCATCTTCAGTGAGCAACTTGCATTCTTAAAGGTTTGCAACAGTATAAATAATGTGCTGGTTTAGGACTGTATTTCAAGCAAATTATACAATTATTTCAAGCAAAAGCTTCTGCTTTTTTCCAGCATAATCTAAGAGTTTTATTGATGTCCTGTCTACCATCTGTTTTATATATGAACCTTGTAACTCCTAGTCTTTCAAGCTTGTTAATTAGGCCAATAAGAAGCATGCCACAGGAACTCTGAAATGAAATGCTGGTGGCATATCTCTGCCAATATGGGGTTGCTCTCTTTTCCCAAGTCCTGTGCTCAGCCCCTTTCTTTACTCAGGGGAGTGGAGCAGTAGTAGCTATTTGCATTCCCTCTTACCTTCTCACATGTGGCAGGAGGAACTTGGGGAGGGAATGGCTTTTGTGTATTCTCCCTTGCTGCAGCACAGGCTGGATTTTTCCAGCTGCACCACACCTTCATTGAACACACCAGGAGCTCAATGCTTAAAGGCTGCCAGATGTACAGACAGTGTGAGCACCTGTGCAGGCTTCCACAGGCAGCCACATTGGTGGATTACACAGATAGCTGTTTGGAGGAGAGGCAGTTCTAGGCAACAGAGTCCTCTGTTTGGTATGCAAGCCTCTGCTAAATGCTGGTGTCTTCTCTTTCCATTTACTGGCTGCTCTTTCAGACATTCAGTTTTGGTATTACTTATACACGAATATAAAACAGTAACAAAAATATAGAGCACCTGTCCATTTGTTCTTCTCTTCTGTTTCCCCTCCATTACCTTGTAAAGCTCTGAAATAGAGCTGCTGTTGCCTTTTCTGCTGTGCCATCACTTGGGGAGGGATGCTGGTTTCCAGGAGACTGCCACACCTTCTTTCTGGGATAATGGCAGGCATGGACTGCTGGGAATGGCACACCAAGAACTGGCTTGGATTTCATTTATAGGTGCATGACAAATTGTCCCCAGCAACTCCAAGGTGTAAATCAGTTGATATCTCTATAAACAGACACACGAAGTCTTGAAATTAATATCTGTTCTAAAATGCCATCTGATAAAGCATGCTTTTTCCTGGAAAGGGATGTGTGGCCAGTCAGCTTCTTCCTCCTCCTCTGCATTCCCAGATGAGGGAGCATGCTGCCCTCTCTTGGCTATCAAGACAAGCTCTGTTTGCCACCAGAATCTACCCCACAAGGGCTAGCATTCCTGGCACACCAAAGTGACACCAGAGCATCCAGCTGCAGGAGATGGGGATTTGCAGGAAGCCTGAGGTGTAGCATCAGGATGTCATTTCCAAGCTCCTGAGTGTTGTGGTCCAGGCAGGTCGTGTGGCATGTTGTGTAGGGTTGTTGGCAGGGTGTAGGACCCAACAAGCTTTTGGTCAAGCTTTTGGTATGATTGCATTCAAGTTGATTAGTGTAGATGCATTTAAACAGGAAACATTGTAATTTGTTCTTCTGGAGAAAATGTCTTCATCTCCTCCACTTCTACAGAAAATCCTGGGTTGAAATCTGAGCCCAGAGCCAGGGTAAGGCTACACCACTTATAGGTGTCATGTGACATGACTTCTGTCACTCAGCCATTTGGGAACTGTTTAACACTACCATCAGATTTCCCTCCTAAATGATTGCCTTCTACAACTTCCCTGCCTTACAAGGAGTAAATGTCACAGAATTACAGAATCACAAAGATTGGAAGAGACCTCCAAGATCATCAAGTCCAACCATCTACCTATCACCACTATGTCACTAAACCATGTTCCTAAGTGCCACATCTCTATGTTTCTTTATTGAGCAAGAAGCTAGATGCCTGCCCTCTCAGTGAGAATTAGAAGAAATAGCAACATAACTAGATGTTGAGTACATCACAAGGAAAGCAAACCTGTTGATGTTCCAAAAGCTTGCCCACAGTGGCTTGGCTCCAATCAAGGACTGGTGACAACATTTCTAATGCCCTGGTAGCAATATTTCTCCTCAGTTGCTAGTTTTGGAGAAGTAGAATCATTAGCTACAGGAGCAAAAGGTACCTCTTTGTGGATCATCAAACCATATTCTTTCAAAATGAAGAAAGCTTCATTTATTTCACCTAGTAAATAGAAGGCTAAGGGGCTCTGAATGATCTCTGCAAACACATGCTGAAAACATCACCAGGGAGCCCAGAGAGTTGTTTAAGCTGAAGACCAACACTGGCAAAACACCACATGGGCATCATCTGTCCAGTCAAACTTTTAGGCAAGGAATTAAAAGGCTGAAAGATGCTGTGAGGCTGAGAGATGGTGGGAGGCCAAGGAGTTGCATTCAAGAGAGAATAGGAGAGTGAGAGGTGGGGGAAGGACAAAAAGGGGGGTGGGAGGCTGGGAAGGGGTGGGAAGCCAGGAAAAAGTGGAGGCTGAAAAGGAGTGGGAGGCTGGGGAAAAGAGTAGAGGCTGGGGAAAAGTGGAGGGTGAAAGTTCCCTTAAGACTTGCTTTCTCTCTTAAAAGCACAGTTGCTAAATGAGTTGAAGCCTTAGTTTGGGGACAAAAGGTAGCAGACCTACATAGTTGAGAGAGCTGCTGAAGTTACATTTCTCACTAGATATGAGTAACACTAATGAACGTGTCAAGAGCCCTCTGTGAGTGGAGAGATCACCCTCAAATATGAGACAAGGCTATCAAAATTACTTACCCCCTAAAGCAGCCTCCATTCCTTTCACACACAGCAAACAAGGCTTTAATGCCACCCTCCTCTCCCAACTTGCAGTTAGATGCAGTTTTGCCTAGGTAAGGTGTGCTGATCCTGAGCATCCCCAGCAACTCACAGAGTAGAAATATCCTTGGCTTCATACTGGAGAGCCATATGTGTTACTTGAAAATTCCAAATTTATATGAATGCATCAAGGAAGCACCTTCTTTTCCAAAGAATTCCTGAGAGTGATACAGACAACAGATTGAAGCTTATACTGGGGAAATTGCTGTAAAACTTAATGTTAAACACAATCTGAATAAGATTAAGTAACATGAACCCCCTGTGCTGCAGAAACTCAACTGGTCTTTGTGTTCAGTGCTAGTTTTGAGGATCAACTACAAGAAGCAATAGTAGACAACTGAACAAGAGGAAGGCTTTCCTAGAGATGATGGACTCAAGGAGGCAGGATGCTTTTCCACCTCAGAAAGACACAAAGGTTGGAAACCCAAAATTTGGAGGAATACCCTGGGAATTATCATGGCAACACGAGTGAGACCCTTGCTTTCTGAACGTGCTGATGGTGGTGTAGTGCTTCAGCAAGGATTCAGAAGGAATACTGCCATCTAGTGCACTTCTGACAGTGCGTTTCCACACTTCTTTCAAAAGAATGTGGTTTGGGTCTGTGTGTGCAAAGGCTGAAGGCACTGCCAGATAGGAAGAGGCATTGTACTTTTTTTGTTGTGTAAAGAAACACTCTTTGAACTTGCAGGTGATCTCTCAGCCTGAAGTAGAGGAAAGGCAATGAACAAGCCCCTTCTAACAATCCCATTATGCCTAAGTAAGCCTTTCAACTGAGATCTGAGTTTGAGCTACACAATGGGTTTCCACAAGCTTTCTGCATTCAAGCTTGTACTACACATGGCCTTAGCTATGTCTGATTTCTTACTAGCAGTAGATAACCTGTCAGGATAAGGACAAAATCACCTATCTTGTGTGCCCACTCTCATGTGGACTTCTCCATGGCCACAGACTCTGTCTGTGCCCGCAAGACTGATGGTTGTAAGGAAAGCTCAAGCCTGTGAAACTGCAATGGATCACACACTTTCTTTCTTAGTTACCTGGCCTGATGGGCTCTATTCAAGCCAATAACAGCAGAAAGTGTCTGCAACACTCTCCCTGTTCAGGTCCATCTTCATTTTATCCTAGCCCATGAGCTTCTCACATGCTGAGGTGTATAGAGTTGGAAATAAGTGCATGTGGCACAGTGTAGCAGATCTCTGCCTGGTGGCAGCAGATAGATCTCTGTGCTGTGTAGCTGCTGGGGCTCAGTGAAATGAGGCTTAGGGCTAGCAGAATAAACTGTGCTCAAGGAGTTACTCAAGCTCATTCAGACCTATTAGAAATACCCCTCTGTTTTCTCAGTGCAAGTCAAAATGCTCTGTACAGATACAAGGATTGCTAATTCTACTGGCACTAGGGGGTTTTGTGATGTCCTGCTCCTCTGACCTGTTAGTGAACAATTCCTTCTTTCAGGGAAGGATAAACCAACAGTTTTTGGTTCTGCAGCCTCTTCCATGTAGGAAGAAGGATATCTCCCTCTTCACCCTGCCTGTGAAGTAGATACAAGTTCTAAAGTGAACCATGACCCTTATGTTATTGTGAGATGATTCAGAGGGAAATGCAAAGTGTTTGTTAGTCTCAACATGGCTAATTACTTTTAATTGTTGGCAGCAACTCAGAAATGACAGCTCATTCTCAAGTTCATGCCCTGGAGCAGAAAAGCTGTTGCTTGTAGTTAAAGGTAGTGGGTTGTTCTTTCCTGCTGCAGATGTCTTCAGTCAGTGGTTACACAGCCCTGGAAAAGGCAGGGTGACCAGCCTGGGCTGAAAGATGTAAGATTAAAACAGTTCCATTGTGTGTGTGTGAGGGGCGGGGGGGGTTGTGCAAGTGGGGGACCTAAAAAATTATAGATCAAGTAACAAACTGTTCCCTTCCCTGTTACTCTCTGGGAAGCATTGCTGCAGAGCTGGTTTTCTCCCTTAGTGAGCAATCAGACTGGCCATTAGATTGTCTTTCTGACTTGATCTTCTGATACTACTATTGTCTGGCATCAGTATAAACTTTCAGATGCTTTTTATGTCAAGAAATGCACTGAATTCATTCTCCATGTGTGAGCACTTTGGGCAGGCTGCTTGTACCCTGACAAAGCTGATAGTTCTGCTCCCACAGTCACAGCAGAAATATGTGCTTACTTAGCAACAAGCAGCTGATGAATTCATCTGATCCCTCCACTAGATGGGATGCAAGCACCATAATTTCTAAGCACTTGTGGTTAAAATTTGAAGTTCCAGCACAGCCTGCCCAATATAACTGGTTCCCATGCCAGATACTACTAGCCAGGAGCTATGAAAGGTAAAAGGGCTTAGTTCCAGTTCCTCTTCATCAGAAAGAGCACAAAAAAAGGAAATGATTCAGTGCTCCAGAGACATGAAACATAGACTGAAGTTGACATCATCCAGCATTCAGGCACCATAGTGCCCCTGCAGCCCTCTAGGTCATGTCCTAATATAACAAAAATGAGGGAGTGAGCAGAAGCTGAGACCTGTCACTTTAGCATTGACACTAGATGCAGCAAGTTCTGTTAGTTGTCCAGACAATAGAGACAAGCTTATTTCTGGAGGCAGTAAGAAAGTGAACATTTAATACTCGGTACAATCCTACTACCTGAAAGGAGGCTGTAGCAAGGTAGGAGTTGGACTTTTCTCCCAGGTTGTCAGTGAGAGGACAAGAGGAAATGGCCTCAAGTTGCACCAGGGGAGGTTTAGAGTGGATGTCAGGAAAAATGTCTTCACTGAAAGAGTTGTTAGGCATTGGCCCAGGCTGCCCAGGGAAGTGCTGGAGTCACCATCCCTGGAGGTGCTCAAAAATTGTGTAGATGTGGTACTTAGGGACATGGTTTAGTTGCATGGTGGTGATAGGTTGACTTGATCTTAGAGGTCTTTTCCAACCTTAATGATTCTATGATCTTACTGCATTATTGCTAATGTCCACTATGCCCCTAAATGCCCTTCTTATTATCCCAGAGTAAGGATAGCAGGTAGTATATGAATAATACCTCTACTCCTCTAGCTTTATGCTTTTAATTTTGTGTGTAGAAGTTAGGAATATTGTTATTAGTGCTTTCTGTCTGAGGAAAAGAAAGTCACAAAGAATACCTAAATTGCTCAAGAACTCTCAGCAGGTATATAGCACAAGCAAACACTATCTGCATGTCCTGATACCTGGCCTCTTGAGCAATACTCTGCATTATCAGAGCTCTTCATCACCATGAGCTTCAGAGGAAGCTAGACACTGTCTCTTTAAAAAACCACTTTGATTTCTCTCTTGACAGTGAAGCACAGTAGAAATTGACTGTGTTGACTCATCTTTAAGGTACATTTTTGCTGAAATTAAATGTGAAAATAAATACAACCTTGAGGGCACTAGGTCATATGTTATAATTTTATATTTGGGTTTGTTCAATCTTTTTACTTTCAGTTTTCAGAAAGCCAAACATCTCTGTCCTGACACCACTCAGACAGAGGTTCATGTACTGTCAATCTAAAGTGGACAGTTGAGTAGAAGGCAACAGAAGCTTATGGGGTTCTGGGAAGGTGTGAGGAATAAGTAAGGATTCTAGTATGAGCCTGAATTGATTATCAGTGAAATGATTACATGCTTTGTAATTTAATGCCTAGCATTATGCTCCAGAGTTAATGTCCCCTGGAGAGGAACAGAACACTCCTAATTCCCCACAAGCTAAAGCCTTGGAGGCCCCAGAAGCAGTCAGCCAATACTGCATCAGGTATGTTCAGCTAGTGCTTTGAGTACTTCCTTAGTAACCCAAAGGACTTGCATTCTGAAGCACAGTCTCATGGCAAAAGATGAATGCTATTGTCAAGGAATGGGGGAACACCCTGGGCTCTTCATGTCATATTTACTTTGAGCTAAGGGCCTCTCTTAACTTCATTCTGGTACAGCTTTGATTCATTTGTCCTTAATGGTGCACATTGTAACTATCCTTAACTGTTGCTCCTTTGAACAACACCTGGGTATAAATCTCCTGAGAGCATTGTCACGTAGCAGATGCTGTGGGCAAGGCAAAATCTCCTTTGTTCTGGGGCTACTTTTTGCCACCCAGTGTAAACTCCACTGAAAAACACTGACATATAAAAAAAGGCACTCCTATCCCTGCAAAAGAAAACAATATCAGAGAGTCAGAACTGTAGGTACAAATCCCCTTGATGTGCTAGCATCACTCAGTTTTCAGCAACAAACACAACTGAAAGGGCAACTCCAATGACTAGTATGTGTCTCTGCTATGCCTTGAAGCAGCATTTTCTCACACTATTAGACTATATTAGCTGTTGTGTCCCCACTGTCCTTCTCCAAGTTCACAGGTCACCTTTGCGTGCAGCTCTCCTGGTTACTGCTTCTTGTCATGTGTGTAGTATTCATGGTTGTAACAATGGTGGCTTTCCTGTTTTACTAGTGTTGGCACAATTCTAAGAGAACAGCTTTGTTTTGTCATTGCAGGCTTCCCCTGGATTAGGCAATATCCACCTTGCCTGTGGTGATGGACTAGTTAAGACAGATGCTGGCCACCTCCTTGCCTGTTGGTATTATTTGCCTAGCAGTGATGTTCAGAAGCTATATTCCACAATGAAGTCCACATTTAACAGACAATAAGAGATAGTTCCCACCCACAGAAAGCTCACTGCCTAGGGTTATGGAAAAATATATCAAGTGGAGGTCAAAGAATAGTAAAGGGTAATAATGCAACACCAGCCACCCTGCTTTCCATGGGCCTCTTGCCTCAGGGGTAACAGTCAACCTTGCCTCCATAGGACCAGCTGTCTCTTACTTAATACATACATACATGCACACACATGCAGGCTGTGCATAAATTAAACATTCTTTAGAGTGCTAACAAATAGCAAATGCTAAATTCAACTCAGATGTAACCCACTCCCTAGATACCAGCAAGCAGCTTTGGGCTGGACTTCCATGCTGTTGGAGGTGACCTGGAGAGCAGGCTTGATGGGATGGCTCCAACACTCAAAATCCACTGGGCCTCTCTAAGGTCTCAACCTTCTTCCAGCTTATCAGTCTTCCTGGACCCAGGCTATCATCCAAGAGGGAGAGTGACTATTCTGATGGCCTTACCACTTTGCTTAAACATTATAATTGGAAAAAAGCAATAATATGTGGGGTTTATGTCCATGATGTGTTAGGATGTGTTCTGCTTAGATGTTTTGTAAAGCAAAGGTATGTAAACCTTTAGAGTCTGACAATTTAGAGGATCCCATTCCTATGCATTCTATTCTCTGTAGGCATCTTCTGGGGCCTTTGCAGATCCAGGCTTTTCCTGTTAATGCTGGATCTGAGTCTCCTATCCAGCAGAGCAGATGAACAGCAAAACTGGAGAAAACATAAGTGGCCTTGGTGGGAAAAGAGCCATCAGAATGGAGTGTGGATCAGGAACTCTTTTGTGAACACATTCAAAGTTGCCCTTGAAACAATATTTCTTTAATTTCAAAAGATGCTGCTTCTGAAATTTTCCCTTTTGATTAACTAGGAATTGCATCAACATCCACATTATTATTACTAAATAAAGCTCTGTTTGAGTTTCAGTCCATCAAGTTTGATCAAATGCATTTTACTATTGCTGTCTAAACATTTCATCTGGTTAATGTCTAACTTCAGGTATTTTTAATATTTGTATTACTAAATTATTCGGAGAGAAGCTACTGATCAGAGGCCAAATGATGAAGTCATTTACACCAACAATTAGCCCAACATTGCTCAACTCTCAGGTGCTGCCAGGGTTTGAGGCTCTGATGTCCTCCCTAGTTTCTCCCAACAGATGGCAGCCTCTTGACTTCTCTTTTTCTCTGTTCAGATTTTAGGTAAAAGGCAGCAGGGAAAACACCCTTGTTGTATTTTTGCCTCGAACAAGAAAGATTTTTGTCCTTCTTGATTCAATCTTTGCTTGTCAGAGTGAGGATGGTGGGGGAAAGGAGCCAATCCCCAAAGCCCAGAGAAATGGAAGAGAGGGTTTCACATTAATACATGAAATATCAGGGATGACTTCACAGTCAATAATGTCATGAAATAGCTGTCAAAAAAGTCTGAATCAAATGTAATGTGAAATCTTGACAGAAAAAGGAAGCAAATCCAGCTGAAGGCTCAACAGCCCTGCAAAGTAAGATCTAAAAGGTTTTTGTAGACAGGAGAAAGAGAGGCACCAAAAGTGGTGTCCACACAATTTGCTATATAAACATTTTGGTGAGGAATGAGAACTCTTTCTCTGTGTTATAAGAGCACAGTCCCACCATGCCAGCAGCTGTAATGGTACAAAGGTACCTTACAGAGAGGCAAGATTATTTCCTTTTCCCAACATGAACATATTATTCTGATAAAAGTATTTGAATACCAATATAATTGTGTTAATATTAGAGAGTTTATATAGCTGTACTGAACTGGTACAGTTAAAGCAGTACAACCTTGGCATATAGATAAGGACTAAGTATCTTATCCAAATACATGGAGCAAGTAAATGACTGATCTGGGAGTAGTACATAGCAGTCCTCCTTCCCAAGCTGCTTTTCAGATTGCCAGGAACTATTCTGCTCACACTTCTCCTCACTAAAGAATAACACAAAGCATCATTGTTTGTCAAGATGTCATGGTTTAAAAAGAGATGCCACACTCTTATTTATAAAACCAAGTGGAGAAATAAAAAAACAACCTTCTAAAGTATTTGTCTCTTTTCTGTCTTCCTTCCAGTGATACCTGGCATTTCTGTCTGTGCTTCTAGAGGAATGATTTTTATCAGTACTTTTAGTTGGGCCTGACCAAATACAGATATTTGCCTGGAATTACCTGGGATAATTTGGTTAGGGTTTTTATTATATTTACCAAGGTAGATAGTTTAGAAAACAGAAGCATAATTAAAACAGTGTTACACAGACCAGCATATCCAGCTGTCAAGTGGAAGTATGACAGTGGCTTGAGAGTGTACATCTTACTACTTGTAATATGTGAAGAATTAGCAATGGCTCTGTCCCTGAGGGATTTCATGGAAGCCTTGGATCTAAGGTAGGTGTAAGACTCAACTCACTGAGCCCTGCAATGGAGACAGCCCTAATAAGAGGCCAACAAGGAGAAATATGATCCCTGAATTTCTAACACAGGAGATGAGGGGCAGAGGAAAAGGAGAGACTTGGCAGAGCTGTATTGTCCAACAGTGTAATGGATGTGAATTGATACCAAATGACAAGGCACTGGGCCTTTACTGGGAGGTGGTAGGGCAGGCCCACAGCTGGACCTCATCTGAAGGTTATATTTTAGTTGTTTTGCTCTTTCTTCAAGTGGCTTTATTTCTATGGCTCTGCACCTCTATCTGAGCCACCCAGTGCCTCACAGTTGTAGCAGTTCAGATAATGCATGTTCCTATTATCCTCTTCAGATCTGCTTTTGACAGTTGTTTTCTCTGCACATTACACCAAAATTTGTCTTCCTTGCTTACCACCAAAGAGCTTTATGGGTAATGTGGGCTAGTTATGGAGCTAATCTCTCCAAGGAGACTAACACAACAAGCCTGCTCATCACTGGAGATGTAAGGGTTACTAGAGGCAGCTAGGGCAGGCACAGTCTGATCTTCAGCTGAGCCAGACTGAAAAATTTCAAGACAGTCATCAAGCCCAAATTAAATATTTCTGAAGTTCTGGGTTTTTTTCCCTCTTTTGGAACTTCCCTTTCAGTGAAAAACTCTGCTAATTCAGTATTTCAGGACAAAAATTAATTTTGAATTATCTGGATTTCCCTTAGGAAGGAAATTCTGCTTTTCAATGAGCTGGAAGTGATGTATCTTAAAATTCCCAGGCAACAATCTTATATTGGTATTTTTAATTCTGAGGACCATTCCCATGTGTTTCTAGTATTTTTAAAGTAGGTCAAATTTTGAACACAAAAAAACCTTAAGAGTTATGCCCCTTTCATCTTTTCTTAGGAGCAATAAGCCTTTTTGGTATTATTGCTGGCTTAAATATTAAACAGGAAGCAAATTACATTTCCAGTCATTAAAGTACAATAGAACAGCTTTATTGTCTGAATCAATGCAATATTAGGTCAGATTGTCACAAAATGCTCAAAAATGAAGTCATATTGAAAGAATGCAATAAATTAGACTTTTATGCTTTTCTCTGAGCTCTGCCTGATGAGAGATTCGTTCTTCATTCCTGGCAATTAAGGTAGGAAATTCAGGCCCCAACACTTAAATTCAGTAAGCAACTATATGGATTTTGCTATTCTCATGCATTAAGCTACTACAAAAATACAACACATTTCAATGTTGCTGTTTGCAAGATTCCAAGCTTACCAGTCCTTTTACTGTTTGATCAGACACCCTATTTTTCAGGTATGTTTTAAATGACCCCACAAATAGAGGCATTTGCTTGCAGCTCTCTTTGCTTGGAAGAAATTGTGCTTTATATGGTCTTATTTTAAGCAAGCTACAAAGTGATCTTTTGTTCTAACACACCTCTAGTCAAACCCTTGCTCAAAAAAATGTGATGCTAGGACAGACCTGTAAGATCTTGAAAGGACAGGTGTAGACAACACTTGACAATATTTTGACACCCAGTGCCTGGTAGCCTGCCAGCAGAGGTGTCCTGACCATATTTGCAAACCTCAATTTGACATTAAGCCTGACAACAAAACTAAGCAGAAGATGAAATCTGCTGCTGCTTAGAGAGGCAATATGCTACCATTGAGCTGAGTGGTGGTATCATGCCTTCAGGAAAAGCAGGAGCTGCTGCAAGACATGGAGAGTTTTGGGTTGTTTCTTTCACAGGCACTTTGCTCCCAGTGTTTGCTCCAAGCCTGTCCAAGCAAAGCAATGTGCTCCTCAAGGTCTTTCTGCTTTGCTGCTTTGGGCAATTGTCCAGAGGGTGCTTGGCCCCAATCTATGGTAATTTTAAAAGCATTCAGTATTAGGGATCCTAAACTCTATCACTGTGCTGAAACCACAAAAGCTTTTCCCAATATCTGAACTAAAACACTGCTGCAAATGAAAAATGTTACTTTTTGTCTTGACTCAGTGGATTTGGAGAACAATTTATTTATCTTCCTTCACAGTAATTTTACTTAAAGCAAGAAGTTTATACTGTTCCCCTCTTTCCTCCGTTTTCTAGACTAAACAAAGCTAGTTTCTTTGCCCTTTTTTCGTAGGCCATATTTTCTAACACTCTTACTATCACCACTTCAAACCTTTTAGTCTCTGATCTTCCAAATCTCTTTTAAATGCAGTGTCCAAAACCAAACACAATATTCCAGCTGAGGCCTCCTTGGCGCTGGATATAGAAGAACTATTTCTTCCTGGGCTTACATGAAGTATGACTCTCTGGTTTGTACACCCTAGCATAAGATTTGCCCTTTTCACCTTTCCTTCTCATTTTACTTGTGATCTAGCCTGAGCTCTTGGATCTTCCTCTGTTGTCTTTCTGCTTCCTTAGTTATTCCTCTTTCAGGAAGAAATTCTTCACCTATTTCTATAGTTGTTTCTATTTCTGTACCATGCTTAGCAATTCTATGAAATAGCAGGTTGTTGGTTGGATCACTTCCTCAAATTAACACAATTGGTTCATGTTCTAATTGTGTCCTCTGAGAGGTCTGTGATGTTTTTGAGCACAATTTCTAACCATAGATTTTAAAAGCATGCTCTCTATCCCACAATTACTAGTGATGACATTAAAAAGATCTACATCATCACTTGTAATACTCTTCCCTTATATGTCAGCAAATCACCAATAACTTGCTCAGCATCTCTGATGAACCTGTGTCCTAGTATGAGTGAAAACAAGGTATTCCATGTCATATAGGTCATATTCAGTCTCTGAAACTTTGACACCAAGCTTAGGGTCTCTTACATAAAGCTTAAGACCCAAGCAAAGCAGGTGAATGATCAAGCTATTTAGCTCCTAATTAACAGCCAATACAAAAAAAAGGAGAGGTTTAAGTCTCCACCTTCCCTGAAGATTGAGCACCTGAGCCCTCTGGGGTGGTATGCTGGTAATTCTTATGGTGAGGATCAGAAGCCCAGGTCTGCTGTTGCAGGATTCTGCTCTTCCTTCAATCTAAGAGTTCCTGAGTCCAGTTGCAGGTTCCAGCCCCTGAGTCTGATTCCTGTCTGCTGGTGAGTCCTTCTGCTATAGCTTCTGTGGTGATGGTGTTGTAGTTGCCATCAAGGGAGTTTGGGTGAGGTATTGGTTTTGTGTGTGTGTGTGTGTGTATATATATGTTTCATTTTCTTGTTATTATTTTCATTACAATAGTTTAAGTTTCATTTCCAATCCACAAGTCTCTCTCTCTGTTAATTTCCCCCTTTCTTTTCTGGAGTGGGGAAAAAGGAGGTAATAGAGAAGATCTGTTCCTCTATTAGTGGTCAGCCCAGCACTAAATCTTGACAACCTGTAATTCCCATCAGAAACTCAGCCTCATGATCTGAGGTGGACAACAAATAGTGCTCAAGGAGACAAATCTCCTCCTATGTGCTTCTCTTCTAAATCTCCTGTCCTTCTGCAGTATGCCCTTTAATTATATGCCCATATATTCATTGCCACCTCTACCTGTTGTTACCTAGAGTTACTGGCTGGGAGCTATCTGCTTTCTAATGGCCACATACTTTCTTATGCAGTAAAATAACTCAGCTAGAGGAGCCTTCAGCTCATTCTCAATACTTAGTTACAGACTGTGAAAGATTTATGTATATGAAGTATGCTTAGTTTTACTGTCAGGCACCATTGTTTTGACAGCCCAGTTGAAGTTCCAGGTATGACATTATCAAACAGAATATGCCCTAGAGAAATTATTTTTCTGAGTGTCTTACTTCACACACTGTCTCAGCTTAAAAATTTAGAACAGGCCACAGGAAAATGAAGAGAAAATTAAAGCTTTGATTCAGCAAAGAACTTCAGCTTATGCTTACACTTAAGCAGCTATACAGTCAGATTATGACAGTGCTTAAAAATCTAAGTGCTTCACTGCAATGCTGAGCTAAGTCTGATGAGAATCCTTCCATTCTTATATTACCAGTTGTAATTTGCTTACTAATTCTTCTTATTACATTAAGAAACAAAACCAAAAAACCCTTCAAAACAAAAAAGGGCTATACAGACTTAAATATAAAGGGTATGTTCTGATTTGAGTAACAGAGGTGCAGTGGGGTAACCCACATGACTGGAAAACAAATATAAAGGTAATGTGTTGTTAATGGAGGATAACAAGGGAAGGAGGAGAAATAGCCTTGTTTAGTGATAGGACAAGAGGAAATGGCCTCAAGTTGTGCCAGGGCAGGTCTAGGTTGGATATTAGGAAAAAATTGTTCACATGGTTAAACATTAGAACAGCTGCCCAGGGAAGTGATGGAGTCACCATCCCTGGAGGTGTTAAAAAACCATGAAGACATGGCAATCTGTGACATGGTTTACTGGGAATGGTGACATTAGTGGTTGGACTTGATGATCTTAAAGGTCTTTTCCAACCTTAATGATTCTGTGATTATACACCAGTTCTGAAACCAAATGTGCTGAGGAAGTGAAGACTGCTAGAAGTTCCTGGGAATGATGAGAGAAAAGAATTCTATGAATATGGGAGGCAACTTGTGTTAGAGTGTTAAAATTGGGTGATCTATGCCAAGGGAAGGACAGAGAAAGCAGACATAACCAACTGCTAGAATGAGGAATTGGAGAATTGTTGTGTTGGATCATAAAAGTGTAGTTGGTCGGGGAAAAAAAAGGAGGCAGGAAGCTCAGGGTTCTTCAAAGGAATAGTAACCACCAAATCTAAACTAAGTGTATAGGAAGAAAAAGGAAGTATAGCAAGAGATAAATTTGGATAAAGCATGGGTTTTACCTGAAAGAAAAAGGAAGCAAGCAGGAAGTGGAAGGTAGGTCAGACGTGAAGAGTTGTAAAAGAACAGTGCAAGCATGCAGGACCACAATTGGGAACACTGGCAAAAGGAAAGAGCAGAACAGGTGTTAAAGATGGTAGATGCTTTGTTTGTATTCACGGTAAGAAAACTAGGGAAGGTCTTGGTCTTTGATGGGAAGGGATGGAGGCTGATGGAGCCAACTGTTCTCAGGTCCCTTCTAGAGATACCAGCAATGCAAGTTGACCTTGGGCCTCTCAGAGAACACTCGTGGTGCTTGTGGCAACAAGTGATGCTGGTTGGCTCACTTTTGGACCTGGCTGCAAAGCCAACACGTACAAATGATGACTTCACTGTAAAAACACTC
>VWZO01003061.1:341790-372105 GCA_013396975.1 Bucco capensis
GGGAGAGCTCCGCGCCCTGCCCCTGCATGCCGCTCGCCCAGTCGTGAGGAAGGAAACGATTATGTGTCCCTTCCTCCCACACCCGGCCGGGGGCCGAGCTGCAGTCCCCGCATCAGGCGAGAGAGCAGCGCCTGCTCGTCCTCCCTTCCCCTGTCTGACCGATCAGCCGTTACCCACCCAGAGGGAGCGGAGGAGCCACTACCCCGCCACCAACACCCCGCCCCGCAATCCCCAGCCACGGCGATGGGCGCGGGCACGGATCCACCGGCGGCAGCGGGCGGGGGTACAGGGCAGCGCGCGATTGGCCGGCGGCGAGCCGAGCGCGGCCTGTCGGTTATAGGCTCCCCTTGGGCTAGGCGTTTGATGGCTCCGCCTCGCTCCTTCTTTGCTATTGGTGGACTGAGCCTGCTGGGCCCCGCCCTGGTCCCCGCCCCCTCCGGGGTCATTTAAGTTTATGGGGGAAAATAAATAAATAAAGCGGGAAATAGAAATGCGTAGAACGCGGCGGGAGGGGGGCGGGCGAAGGGGAGCGCGCAACCGAACATGCTGCTTGAGAGAGGAGGAGGCACTCGCGGCGGCCAATCGATACCCAACTGCCGGAGTGACCGACATCGCCGTAGAACCAGTCAGGGCTCTAAACCAGCGATAGGCGGCCACTATCGGTCTAAACTCCGGCCAATAAAAGGCCGACATCCGTTTGACCAATTCTTGTACCGTCCAATAGGAGAGGCACGTAGCGGGCCAGGGAGCGCGGCTTCACCTATAGAAAATAAGCAATGAGTCCCTAGGTGGGGGGGGCGGGGGTTAGCCCGGGNCTGTGAAAGTGTCGAGCTGCTGCGCCAGGGGAAGGGAGAAGATGAGAGAGGTACCGCGTTTCCGGGGTCAGCGAGGGGTCAGAGGCGGGGTTTTCCCGGGGCACCGCCTCCCGGGGGGTGGGTCAGCCGGGCCGCATCGTCAGGCGGGTGGGCTAGCGGCGTCGGGGAGAAGGGGGCCGCGAGCCGAGTTTCTCGGTGCCCGGGACGGGACCGGGCGCGGTGGTTTGCCTGGCGCGCGCGCGCGCAATTCATTTGGCGCCAGCCACTGTGCTGAGGGCTGTGGGCTCTTGTGTCCTGCTCCGCTTCTCACGGGGAAGGAAAGTCCAGACCCACTGCTTCCCTTTCTCTCCGTCACAGCCCCGCGGCTTCGCGGAGCTTTTTCTCTCGTCCCGAAAAAGTTTCTGAGCCGGCAGGGCTAACCCGCGTATCCGCAGCGCCGCTCCCTTGAGGGTGCGTGCGGCCAGAGGGAGAGTTGGCACCAACACACACACACCAACACACACTAGCCCGCTCCTCCTCCAACTCTCCCCGCTGGCCGGGCCGATGGGAAAAGTTGCCAGCGTCATTTGGCGAACGGCGCGACGGCAAGGCGAGGGCCGCGTCCGCCGGGAGCGGGGCGGGAGGCAGGTCGGCGGCGGAGCCCGGGAGGGAGGCGGGGGCCGGGGTTGGGACTGCGCAAGGTGCCTGGTGCGGCCCCGGTGCGGGCTGCTGCGGGATGAGGGAGTGGGTGAGGGGGTGGTTACGCGTCGGGGGAGAGCCGGGCTTGGGAGGAGTTGGTCGTCCTCTGACACCGATGAGCTCAGCTGCTTTTTTCTGCTGTCCCTTGGGGCTCCCGGATAAAATAGGCATGTTGGTCCTCGCTGAGGTTGGCAGCGCGTGTCTACCTGAGCGAGCCATCGGGATACTTTATATCGCGGGTCCGACTGGGGCTTTAAAAGCAATCAGTCGCTCGTCCTGCCAGTGCCAGACATCTGTTTATGCCAAGATGGCAGGGTCGTGTACGAAGGTCTAGCCCTGTCAGTAGGCAATGTTCTCACATTTATAAATCGCAGCACAGAGATGAAATGAATTTGCTAGTCGTTTCAGCGAGAGAGCTAGAAAACCGGCTGCCTTACTGCCAGTTTTGTTATCCAGACTTTGCTTCCTTTTGTAGCCGAGTAAGTCTATTTTTCACGTTAAATGTCCTCTTGTCAGTTTCGTAGTACTCTTCGCTGAATGGCAAACGAGAAACTGTAAGAAATTGAGAGTGTAGTGAAATAAACTAATATACAATCCCTGAAGCTGGATTCTCAGCTCAAAGTAATTGTTTAGGAGGGAAAAGTATCTTTAGAAAACCTGTGATTATTTACAACTGTGTAACAGTCCTGATATCTGAACACCTTGAGTCTTTCTGAATACCTGGGATGCACTCACTTGTAGAAATGATGTCTTTAAAATACGGAGCTAATATGGTAGAAATGCAGAACCATTTAGCATCTGTGGATCTTACAGTGCTCTGCAAGAAAGAGTAACTCGAGATAAATCTGTGATAGGAAAGTAGTGTCATCCTTCTCTTACACACACAAAAAACCTCCTCAGAGACAAGAGTTCTTTTAGCAGCTAGGCTGTCTTCAGTAGATGTTATGAGTACACAATATTAGAGCTGATTGGGAGGATCCTTCCCACCCCAGTGGAAAATGTGGTATTTGTGAACTTGCAGTTTTCTGTAGGAAAGTTCCAGTTTTACTGGAAAAGAAGTTAGATTTTTCTGACCAGAAAATTGAAGTGATGGTTCATGGCTACCTGCCTTGAAGGCTTTTGTCAGTTGCACTTTCTGCTTACAGGGAGAAAGCACAGTTAACAAAATCTTCCCAGAAAGACTTCCACTTTTTTTTGTTGTTGTTTTGGTTTGGGTTTTGTTTGCATTTCCCTCTCTCGAAAGGAATTGCTTGGAATTTTTAGTCCACAAAGGATGTGAGAGCTTTACTTCTTACCCTGAAACACAGCTAAATATTTTTTCATAGGACAAAAATTCCAGTATTTGGCCAGCCCGAATCAAAACTTCTGGAAACTTGGGGCCAGATCTTTGGCTTGTACAAACTGGCTAGTTCCATTGTGTTTAGTCCACAGAGGATTTGGCCCTAGTTAATTAATAGTTCACCCGAGGTCATGCAGTGAGTTGATTTTTAAAGCTGGAGACTGAATCCAGAGCTGTTACTCTTCAATCCTGTCATATATCTTGAAGTTTACTGCACAACACTGTATTTTTCTTAGACAAGCTGGATTAATAAAAGCCAGAATCCACGAGGCTCTGATTGCAACTGTTCTTAAAAATCATGTTCTGAAAAAGCTATTCAGTTGTGATCTTACTAGAAAAGACAGTAAATATGTTGTAATTAGTGCATAGGTGACGCTGACTACCGAGGGGGAGAGAGGCCTGAAAAACTGCTTTTGTTATTTAAACCTTTCTTTCAAAGTACAAAAGCATTTGATTGGCACTTCACTGATTTAATAGTCCATTTGTAATGCAGGAAGAACATTACAGAAGATTTTAGCATTATTTTAAATCTCATCATTTAACCTGTAGGTGTTTTTTAAAAAAATCCTGATTTCTAGCAGAAGAAAACCTGATAACATGCAGAACCCGTGACTAGTCAGTTGTTGAAGATACGAAGATGAAATGCTTTGTAAGTTTAAAACATAGCTTGTTTGTTGTGTTAGCACTAAACAAAATAAAAAAAATAAGAATAAAAAGTTTTAAAAAATCCTTCTGGCCTAGGATTTCCTGGTTGCTGTTACTACCTTGCAATGTTAGGAATGGAATTCTAAACCCCCTGCTTTGAAGCAGGGTCACTAGCATTCAGAGTAAAGAGGAGAGCAGTTCAGATCCTGTGCAGTGCCGATGCTAGATGTAGGAGATGCCAGCTGGCTCATTCAGCATTCTGAATTTACAGAGATTGTCTTCCACCTGTACTTGTACAGAGATGCTTTGTGAAAATTGAATTCTTTTCTGTTTTACACTTGGGAAAGATACAAAGGCAAGAAATCCAAACAGATCAGTATGCACACACCCCTTCCTCCCCCCCAAGCCTGTGTTTCTGGTTTTGGGGGGAAAAGAAGATTGCAGAAAGTTCATGAGCACTCATCTTTGCCTTCCAAATGTTTGGGGAGTGGTTTCGTAGCTAAAATATTACATGCTAGAAAGACCTTGAGTTAAACAGCACTGAGATGACTTCTCAATGTCAAAAGAGCAGTCAGTGACAGAGTTTGAACAGACCTTCTGCCTCCTGGGCCACAGCTGCACCTATTGGCTTCATTGTCCCATCCCTCCCATGCACATACATGCCAGGCATTGTTTTGGAAATACAGCAGAAACTTGATAATTCAAACTGATGACTCGGAGAGCAACTTGTGGAATTAATTTATTCGGTAAATTAGTGACTAGATATGTAGGCAGATTAAAAAAAAAATGCTGTGTCATAGTATATGATTTGTTCTGTTACTTCAAACAGTGTGGTTTAATTGTCACTGCGCTGCTAGAGTGTCCTGGAAAATATTTTGTTCAATATTTTAAAAGTAAAGCCTTAAAAAGGTCTCAGCATGGTTCTGTCCTTGCTGTTTGAATCTGTGAGGGGAACTGGGTTTTCAGCTCTTCAATGAGGATTTATAATTTGCAAATAGAAATTAATCCATAGCACCTATTTTGTGGCACAGGGTTTTTAGCATGCCTCAGAGTTTAAACCATAGCCGTAGATTACTGATCAGTGCTGTGGGTTTCTTTGATTTCAGAGGACTGTCTGCTTGAGACAAATAGGATTTGATCCTTGCTGGGTAACCTGGGTCAAATTCCAGGTGGCCCTCAAGGCTTACTATTTGCACGTTGGTATTAGAAAAGAAATGTGTTCTTTTTGTTTATTTTTCACAGGGCCTCAGTATTGTTCAGTCCAGTTTGTCATGTGAGGCTGTAAGTCTCTTCAAGTGAGATGGGATTTTAGGTTTGCAAACTACTCCCCACGATCACATGTATCATGAAGAGGCTGTCCTCCAGCCAAGTATGGACAGAACTTGGGAAGTTTAGCTCATTAAGGTTCCAGAGTGACTGCATATATTAATGTAGAAGATGCTATGGGGGAAAAGAATTATTTTTGATTTGTTCCAAGTACCAAATGAATGTTAAGTAAGCAGAATTCTGTAATTGCATACATAGTAGCAGTTCAAGCTTTCTGAAGAGGTCACCTATTGCAGGAAGTGTGCACGAATCATGATGAAACAATATAGTGTCTCAAACTGTCAGCTTTTAGTAAACTTTGTTTACCCTTCCGTAGTCATACTAATTGCTTGATCTTGGGTATCAGAGGAACAAAAACAAACCAAAATTCAGTTCTTTAATTTTAATCAGCAGTATAAACTAAGATGAATCATGGGGCATTTCTGAAGCAACAGAAAATTGTTTGCTTTGACAGGTTTCACAAACAGGTGATTTTGGAAAGTCTATATAGCTTTATGGCCTGAGTAGGATGAGCAAAGTAAGAAAAAATTGGGACATAGATTATTTTGCACTTACTCTTATTAGTACATCTCAGATTCTACTCTGATTTTTCACAGGTATTCCTGAAAGGTCCCTCAAGGAGTACCAAAATACAACGCTTTGTAATCAAATTTTCTCATAATACCAGGGAAAGTTCTGAGTCTGTTACTGCTTACTCAAGTAATTATTCTTTCAGTTTCCTTCCTTTTCTCATCAAATAAGGGGTTTACCCCAATTACTGCTTCTTACATTTTCATGAAGGCTTACTGAAGACTGGGTACTTCTTTACTGGTTTTGGTTTCTGGCTTAAGGCTTGGGACTTGTGAAGCTCTCTGCGCTGCCATGAATAGCTTATTTGACTTCAGGGAAAACTGCTCAGTCTTTGTTTCCTCTCTGTGTAACAGGAATAATACCATGTGCTGTCGTCACAAATATTTGCAAAGGTAGGTACATGGAGAATTCCAAAATACTGCTGTTCTGGTTATATATAATATAGCAAGTAATAATTTCAGATGGTAGGTGCCAACTATTCCATTGGCTCTTTGGTTTGACAATAAATGCCAATGTCAGTAGCATTATAAACTTTGGTGTAGTTACTCTGGGTTTGCATCAGAGAACAGAACGTAGCTTAGACATGAATTTCCTCTTTGAAATAACTAAAGTGACATCAGTGGAATTATACAGGAATGATTTTGGCATTGATACTACTGAAAGACAGTGCTGTGTGAGTGCTTTGGCCTCATACAAAGTGAGCTGTGTTAGTAGCACAGGAGTTCAAAGCTTCTTTGGAATTGTATCCTCTTTACCATTTTAAGTTTTCAAGTACTGCAGCTAGCAAGTAGTGTTTCTGGAAGAACTTGCAGGATTCACAAATATGCATGTCTCACGCCCAATACTAATTATACACAGAAATGACTTAATTCCCCATATGACCTTTAGCATAGCCATTTGACTAAAGCTCAAGAACTTTAAAACTTTTAAAGCATTTTTGTGGCAAACTGCAACCAGAAATCTAGGCTGCTTTTCTTATACATAACACCTTCTATTTCCAGACACTGTAAATATTGGCTTTCACAAAATCTTCATGTGGTGTTTACCCACATCACTTTATGGAAGATGAAGAAAGCAGAAAATACCCATTGTTTCAAAAACTGGTGATAAGTTTTAACTGCTTATATTTTTGCATGTATCTTTTGAGACCCTGACACTTTATTTCTGCCACTAGCACTCCTAGTTCTGTTCATTTCTCTCTTCTACTGATGCTGGTTATAAGTTGCAGTCATTAAGCATCATCACTACTTCAAGTTAGATACTGAAAACCCTCAAAACTCAAGTAGGAAAGTTATGGCTTTTAGGCATAGTGAAATAAGGGCAAAGTTTTTTGAAAACAGATTGGAGTGCCTGAAGTGTTTGGGCCACTAGAAATGTTGTTCTTCAGTATTTTTAAGTGTAACAGAATGAAACTAGTTATTGAAATAGCAGGTGCTGCTCTTCTGTAGAAGCAGCAGTATCTATTTTGTTAAGCAATTTCCTGTTGCATAGCTGTATAGTAAATAAATAAAATATTTGTGCTGTACAGTTGGAAATTAAAGATTGAGTCTAGTTTCTCTCCTAAACATTCATAGGACTTCTCCCCCGTTGTAGTGTATGAATAACACTCTCTGAACTCAAGGCTAGTTGTTTTATTTTCTTCTTTATCGTGTGGCTGAAAAGAAGAGCTCCTATTTATAGCATTTAGACATTGGCAGGTGCAAGACTGGTGAGAAACTTCAGTCTCACACATCCCAACTAGTTGTTTAGAAGAGTCTTCTTCGTGGTGGTAGCCGCTCTTGGCTGGGCCACTAGAATCAACAGTGTTGCTCCGTGCCTGGCTCTGTGTTGAGATTAATCAGCTTGTATTTCCAGGAGGGTATGTAAGGAAGAAGGGCCTGATAGTGCTGATTGCAGTAATATACTTAGCTATGGAGGCTTTAGCTATTATTTATAGAAGTGCTAATTATATCAATAGAAATAGCAATATTAATACTGCTAAGTGTCAGAATCCACACTTGACAGCATGAACTAAGTGCAGCTATTGTGAAACAAAGCAGCCAGCTTGTCTCCCTTGTCAAACCACCAATATGCATTTCAGGAAGAGTACACGCCCACCTTAATTGCTTGGGGTCTCACCATTTTTGCTCATCTTGTTATATCACTACCATTTCAAGCTGAAAAAATCACAAGACCAGCTGTTCCCTTGAAATGTAGACTATCCAAAGTCAGTCTGGAAAATTCAAACTGTAACTAAAAGTATAACAGTGAATTCCAGTTTAAAGCAGTTGTCCTACAATGCTGGAAACTGAAAAGTGGCTTGAAGTTCAGAATCTGACCCAAACTACTGCTTTATTTTTTGAGTCTGTATTCTACCACTTCGTGTTTACAAAATAGTTGGTGAAAACACACATAGATTTCAATACCCACAGTTACGTGCAAACTACGTTAGAACCAGCCTTAATTGGCATCTTTTAAAGGGCAGAAATCATATTACCAAAAAATAAACAAAACTAAAAGAAAACAAGAACATATTGAGACTCACTTTCTGGCTGCTTTTTTAGCATTTAAAATGTGCTTGATTTCCTGTCACAGCTCTTGTTACTTCTGCCTACCTCTTATGACAGTGTTTTGGACTGGCTTCCCACAGGAGCTTACAAATCAAGCAGGTTAATGTCTTCATTAAAACTGAATAACAGTTTACTTGGGGAAAAAAACATATTAAATATTTCAGGATATTGAACACCAAACTACTATTAAGCTTTAACTAATGCATTTACTTTGCTGACACTTGCTCTCCGATGGGACATGTAGCTCAAGTTAATGTCACTAGAAGTGATGTTTAAGACTTCATGAGAAAGTGTTTTCAGCTCCTTCTAGATGATTTTACTCTAATTCTATCACTCTGTACTTGAGAAAAAGTTTTAAATAAGTTATTTCAGCAACTTGCCATCCTCATTTTGGAAATGTACTGGGTATAAATGTCTCCTTTAGAGTTTTAAATAATCCTTTCTGTGTCCTAGATACATGTGGTACACTGTGTAAAGAAAGTGACAGTCTGTTGGCCTCCGGACATGTAAAGAATGTGTCCTTAGCATACTTTGCCTTGGGGAGGAAAATACAAGGATTGTTACAAACAGAAAAGGCTGAGCTTTTGTCACCCATGATTGTGAACCTACCTTAAGGTTTGGCTGATTTAGTGGATCAGTGGAATAGAAATAGAGGCACATGGCCAGTGGGTCAAGGTTTCTCAGTTGGCAAATGGTGATATTCTGTGTTGGCTGCTGTAGAACTCTGTGCTGGTGTCTTTCTCACTCTCTGTGGAACCCATTTGCAATGATGCCATGAGTGACACAGGGGCTTCTCATCTGTAATAGGAATGGGGTTTGTTTGGGTTTCTTTTTTCATGTTGCACTGCAAATTCTGTTGGTGTAATTTGCTTTATCAGCTCTTTTGTTTTTGTTGGGATTTTGTTTTTTGACCTCTTCATTTGGCAATCCTATGGTTTACTTATCTATTATCAGAGCCATGTCAGACTCTGATGCGTCATTCTTTCTGGATCCAACTACAGCAGCATCCCAGTACATGATGCAATCAAAAAACATTCGTCTGCTGGCAGATTTAGACCAATCCCTTTGAAGTTTGTTAATTTATCCAAAATTAAAGCCAGTTTCAGTTCTGTGCTGTAATAATACTGATATTTTTATTGCATTTTTTCCCATTGCCGGTCTGTAATAATCCTGGAACTCTTCTGACATCTCTTTAAACTCTGTAAACAGGTGATCTGTGAGTAAATCTCCCCGAGGAGTTACGAACTTTATTGAATTATTTACATCTACTGTAGGAATTCAGTCTTGTATTGCATGTTGCGCTGATGGCATAGATGATTCAAACTGGATGATGCAGAAAGAAACAGAGGATGTGCCTAGCACATAAAGATATGCATTAGTCTTAGGAATACATTAAATAGAAAATAATTCCTCCTGTAATGCTGCTGGCTTTAATTGGGTTAACATGAGGAATAAAAATTGTCCACAAAACTTAGGATCTTGGTTATGGCCATAAAGAGATCACTGAGGAAGATGAATGGCATAAAGAATGGCAGTAGGACAGACGTAAAAGCCTAGTTTAACTACTAGTGGTGTTCTGGAATATAATGAATCCTACCTTCCTCTCATTTGGCAAACTTGGTAATTCCTGGTAGGGTAGTTGGTAATTAATGAGTGCACATGGAATATGAATTGGTTTTTATCTTTACTTGTGGTCACCCTGCATTTAAGTTCAGTAGAGTAGAAAAAAGATATCAGTTTTATTTGAATAATTCTGTGGGGCACTCCACTTTTGGAATCAACGAATATAGCTCAGTATTTCCTTGATATTTTCTTGTCATGCACATTTATTCACTATTTTGTCATTCTCACCCTTTAAGTGGTGCCACATGTCACATTTTTGAGAATTTTGCATTTGTGGTTTGAAAATAAAAATTATCTTGCCTATTTCTGACTTGCAAGATAAATAAGGCAAACTGTTTTTGTTATCACAGTGGCTGAGTAGTTGTGCTCTCATGGTGCAAATGCATACTCAGATTCACAATTTGTTTTCTGAAAGGACATCTGTTTAGGCTTCACTTTTTGCTCCAGTAAAATGTAACATTTCAAAGAATGTAGACTTAAATGGTACAAGTTTGGCTTAAAGTGAATTTACCAGAAATCAGAAGTTGAGATGAAGAGGGTTAATAATCTACCTTTTCAAGGAATGGGTCATGTCCTTGGTGCCATGGGGGAGATCTTTATCCCATCTTGCTGTCCTGCACCCATTCCGTGGTGCCGTTCTCTTGAGCTGGTCCTCTGGCACTTTTTACCAATGCAGTACTGCTCCTGGAAAGCATGATAACCCAGGCTTTGGGAAAACAGTTTAAATTAATACTCTCTGGATTCCCAGTTAGCATTAACATTATTTGTATGTATATATTCTAATAGAACCTAGGAGTCCCAGATGAGATCTGTGCCCCATCCACTGGTGTGGCCTATTTTACATGCTCCAAAACAGAGGTGCTGTCTTGGGAAGCTTGTAGTTAAACAGGCAACTCAGACAAAATGTGAAAGAACAAAGTATTGAATTCCCACTGTAGTGGTTGCAGACCAAGGCACAGAAAGATTTAGTGACTTGATCAGGGTAATCCAGGGAAAGGAAAGAGGTTTTCAGAGGCATCTAACTCCCACTAAAGCAAGCAGGGGAGTGATGTGCCAACCTGCCATTTGTGCCTTTGAAAATTTCCCCAGGGAGTCCATTGTAGAGCCAAGCGCTGAACTCCGAGCTTCAGTTCCCCACCAGACAACTGATCCTTTCTGCTTTAAGTGTTTTTAATTGAAAAACACCATCTGAACAGTGTCTGTAAAGAATTACTTTTCCTCAAATCCTCCAAAAGAAGGACAAAATAATGCATTGCAGAAATAAATTAACCAGTGATCAAAATAAAAGCCACAGCCTTGTTATGAAAACCAGAATTGGTGGGTAAATACTGTGAATTTATGACACCACTGAAAGAAATCTACTCTGGTAAATGTTAATACTTTTAGAACTAAAGATTTTTGTTTTAATTACTAAACTATTCAAATCCATTCTAAACAGACTTTATGTGCAAAAGCTACAAAGTGTTTGAAAGAAACCAAGCAGAAGTTCACCCCTTGCTTTTCTGCATGCACTATTTATGTCTGTGTCGGTGTTTGTTTGAGAGAAGAGAATAAAACTGGAGCCCACATGACCCTACCTTACTCTCCCCAAATAGCAGGAATGCTTTTCCTCTGTTACAGAGTTGTATGTATATTAATTCACATGTTCATGAGGAGATAGACTCTCTTCCCATTTTGCAGTTTGGGAAACAATGGTAGAACTCAAAGTTAGACAAGTCCAGTTAAATTGTTAGAGTCAGATTCCACTGCTGGAGTGACCCATGTTCAGGCCACTCCACCACATCCCCTAATAATATTTTACAACCCTGAGCCATCTGTGTGTGATGAGATCAGAAGTAAGGAAGTCTGTGTTTGCCAAGAGAATTTTAGCTTGCAGAATTGTACAACTACAAAGAAATCTTATGGCATCAACAAAGAGAGCTCAGAGAAATATTCATACTGACCTCCTCTGGACTCTATTAATTGGACACTGTTTGTTCTTGTAAAATTTTAAAGGGCTCATTCTTCCTTTTACGCACCTAATTTTTACTGAGAGTATTGTGAGCTTCATATACATTATTGGTAGTCTCCAAAATGGCTAATCCCATATTTTGCAAAAGCAAGAAGATACTGTTTTTGCTGCACCTCTTTGTGCACTTATAGGAGTTACCATGGACTTCTTGCCAGGCCTGGACCTCAGAGGTATCATGGGCTCATTACTTATGTCTTTCTGCTTATATTTGTTTCAAGCAGTACTGCACAAAAGCAAGTAAATATAAAAGACAGTCTTTTCAAAAGCTCACAGCATCAGTCTAGCTATTCTCCCTTTGAAGGCAACCAGGACTTGACTTGACTGGAGATGAAATTAAGCCAACATCGAGCATTTTCCAAATTTTCAGTCATAGTCTCTTCCCCAGAGAATGTATAATCTTACCAAAAGGATTAATTGATTAATACTGAAGTTGACCACTGGATATGCATCTTTAGCTCTCTAGAACAGCTCTGCTTTTGGAACAAAGTCTCTTGAGTTTTTGTTTTCGTTACTATGGGTTAAGTTCTATTAGAGTATCTCTCAGTTTGTTTTATTAGAAAGTGGTATTTATTTGACTGTGGTATGCCACCTAAAATTGTTATAATTTGTTTCTTTATTTCCATAAACATTGCTGTGTTTACTTAAGGAAAGAAAAATGCCAAGTAAGCTTCAGAATATATTAGTTATCTCCCATATCTAATTTTCTTTTGTAATCAGGGTATATAATTTTCCTATAGCACTAATTTAAAAAAGAAGGGAGAGGGAAGAGAGACTTCAGAACCTATTTTCAGGATGGCATATCAGACCACACGCACTTATGGGGCAGAGTAGATTTGTTATTTTGGGCAGTACTGTGGAACTTATGAGAAGCTTTCTTTTTTTATACAAAGTTAGTTCAGAGTAGATTAAAGTTTATTTCAAACTCAGCATATTTGACCTCGAGCATCATAAGAGTCATGTAGAATTGGCTCATGCTATTAAATTCCTACAGCGAACTCCATAATAATGATTAATTTCTTTCATAAACTCTCTTCATAATTAATACAGGTTTCATTGTGGGCACTGCTATTCTCATATTGATTATCTCTACAATTTAGATTGGACTCGTAAAATGATGTCTTTGTTTACTCTGATGACCAGACATTTATTTTACTTGGATAACTCTCATCATTTGTGAACTGGACTGGGGATACTGCTACCATAGAAATTACAAATATTTCAGAGCTGGTTCATGCAAGAGCAGGGATCATTTTTTGGCACCTGAGATTAATAATACTTTGCTGTTCTTTAATGCCTCTCATCTGAGAATTTGTATTCTTTATGAACATCAATTAATTAAGCTTTAAAACACCCTCCTGAAATAGGGAAACATTAGTAGCCTCTTGCACTGATGGATACATTCAGATTTAGAGATGCTGCCTGACTTGACTTAGTCGAAGTCACCTGCCAAGTTGTCATGAATATATCCAGATTTCTTGATTACCAGTCTTTTCCTTCAGTTGTGAGGAGTTTCTTTTTCTGGCGTGATAGTTTTTGGTATGGCATAGTTCATTTTGGCAAAAAATATGCTTTTAGAAAAGTTATAATGGCTGGGGATGCTCGAGCTGCTTGGACAAATATGGATTTTTCTTGTTACTTGTTTCTTCTCAAAAATAATTTTTATATCCAGGATTTTCTCGTAAGATGCAGTTAAATCAGTAAACTTTTAAGACTCTAATAATCTCTTTTGGAAAAAAGGGTTTTTTTCACATTTCTGACAAACATCAGGAGAAGCAGCTTTAGGGAGAAAGGCAGAAAATCATGAATGATGAGACTGAGATTTGACCTTATTGAAAGAAAAGAGCCCCAAACCAGATTTTGTAATGTTACTCTTTAATCTTCATACAATGCTATGCAACAGGTGAACCTTCCTCTTGGTCACTCCTCTGTATTAACAGTATACATTCACCTTATTACACTATTTTAAGAAACTCTTCTCCTGTAGCTCCAGTCCTAAGAGATCTGAAGGATGGGGGCAGGATATTTTGTTCAGTTCCATTGCTAAGACTCTGAATGTTCCCGAGTCCCATGGGAGCTGCAGAGCTCTCTTGTTTTATTATCTTCAGAGGGTGCTGGGAGAAGTTGCAGTGACTGGCAGAAGGCAGTCTTTGGAAAGCCTTGGAGACAAAAAGGAATTCCAGTTTTTGAGTGGAATTCAGCTGTCCTGCTGTTGCCAAAGCTACAAGGAGGGAGGGGGAAGATGTGGATGTAGCAAGCAGCACGTATGTCTGTATGAATACTTGCAGTGCAACATCCCCCATGCCTGAGGACAGTAAGTGCAACTGAGGACATGGTGGAGTTTATGAGAGTAACTCACATGTTGAGATGCTTTATAGTCCCCCCTGTGAATAGCCTAGCGAAAACCATATGTGAAATATAAATATACTGGGACTTAAAAATGGAGCTATATTCCAGCCTTTTAAGTTAATTTTGTACCATGCTGCATCTGAGGGTTTCATGTCTTGTATTCAATACTAGCTAGAGAGTGCAGGGTTTAATAAATGCCGTATGTAGTGGAGACTCTAGAAGGTTTGATGGAAGATGTGAAAGGAGAACAAGAAGATGGTGGAAATACCACATTTTAGTGAAAGAACAAATCCAGTTTGAACCAACTGGCTCCTTGCTTCCTTCAGTCCAAAGGCAACAATGAACTCCTGTTGTCATGCTGAGTCAGTTGGCAGTGACTCACTTTACCAGTCTCAAAATTGTCCGGCATTTCATCAGAACTCTATTACACAATAGGNTACATTTGTAATATTAATAGGCACGTAAATCATCTGACGTTAACATGTTTCCTCATTAACTTTCACTTTTTTAATTATAAGATTTGTAATCAGACAACTTCCCAAAGAGGGAAATACAGTAATCCCAAATGTGACTCAAAACTCTAAAGCTTGACCTTTCTTACTTATGCACTTCTCTCAGTTAAAAATAAGTTAAAGCCTTTTGTTACTTTCCACAGGATATTGGCATAGCTAACATATGCTCACAACTGTTCAGCTGAGGTATGTGTTCTCTATTGGGTGTGGAGAGAAGATTTGTATGTGAAAACAGCAGCCAACATATCAGAGCTGAATTTTTCTCCCTGGCATGACTTTTTTATTATTTCTGCAAAAGCCTCTCAGAGAACACACTCAAATGTAGGATTTTCTTCACTGAAACAGTGCATTGGTATGATGTGATTTATTTTACGGGCATATTTATTCCTTAAACACAAAAATCCACATTATCTAAAACCTACGGTGTGTGATTCTGTAATTAAAAAATAAGAATATCCTCATGGTCTCTGTAGTCTGTAAAAAAAGTTAGGTCTATGAAGTTTTTTATCTAACTCTGCATATCAGGGCACTTCCCAAGATTCTCTGATTTTTTAGCACCTATGCTGTTACAATCAAAGTGATATAAATAAACTAAAAATGTGTAAAATGTGATGCTGAGTTGTCTGGACACCAATGCATCTGTTCTAAAATCCAGCATTTCTGAGTTCAGTCATCTTCTCTGCCCTAATTCAACATCTGTATTTTCAACCTGCATAATTAAATTGCCTTCAAACCAATCCATTTTGGAATTACATATTTAAGTCAAAACCACAGATCTTCAGTTCTTAATCTTAGAAGATTTGAGATCTCTGGAATAGTTTCTGGGCCTTTCCCAACCTTGCCACCCTATCCTGGGTTTAATGCCATCCATCTCTGTTTGGAATCAGGCCTGGTGGCTAGGAAATGGAAATCTTCCAAGCCTCTTTGAATAATTTTTTAATTTTGTTCTTCAGTGGTTCGAGTTCTTTGTTGTTAATTAGATCAAACCACATTTCCACTGAGGCTCTAACAGTAGTAGCATCAGCCTGTAATCTGTCAGGTCCCTCTGAAACCTCCTTCAGCTGCTTTTGTGAATTCAGTACCTCTCTGTAAAGTTCCTTGCAGAGTAAAATGTGTGCTATTTTTTGATCAAAGTCCTTCTTGTTCTCAGTGCAAATTTCAAGACACTTGTTGATGCAAACATAGAGGTACATGTTCCTGAGAGGAACACCAAGTGTCTCTGGGAACCAGGGACATCACTCTTCCTTTTTCACTCAAGTTAGCCAGACTGCTGGTGATAACAAAGTGATTTGTTTTATTTTTTCTTTATTTTATTTTATCTTCAGGCTCTACAGTACAGTTTTGGGAAAGTTACTTTTTCAGTCAGTGTGGTTGAAATAGAGCACTGAGCAGCCATTTATCAGAAGCAGATGAATATGTTTGAAACATTCTTGTTTGCCATGTTTGTTGTTGTCCTTGAACCAATGAACCAAATAGTAAAGACGACTTTCTGCTGTTTTTCTCTTTGTTTTCTCTTTGGTCTTGGCCGGTATCTTTGGTAACATTGTAGCAATGTTTGTGCCTTTCGTTTTGGTGCAGAGCTAATAGCAGCATGCAAGGACATCTATTTCATTGTGCGCTTGTGGCCATCAGGAGGTCATTTGTCATGTTCAGCTGGCCAACCTGCACCGATATCACTGTTCAATGCTCTTTTTCTTTTTACCCCTGTTTCTTCCCTTGGAGATTCATGTAGTGGGCAGCTGAATTTACTAATCTCTAAAAGAACTGTTTCAATCACTGCTATCAATTGCTCCTTTTGTGTTCCATTGAAGGCAATATCATTAAGATGAAATAAGGTTGCATCTGTCTTGTTAAGCAGAGCTTTTCTTTATAGCATAATCAACTAGTAAGCTTATATCTGGTTCTTCAAGACACAAAGGTGTCTAATGTTGAAGAGTGTCTGGGAGGTTCAGTTCACAATTTTAAATTGTCATTGCAGCTATGTTTAATAATGATAATGATAGCACTAAAAACATCTCACTTTCAGGATCATCAGACTCATCAGAGTTCTGATGCAGCAGTTTCACTTAAAAGAACATCTCATCTTGAAGGGTCTGCAGAAATGAATTGTCTGCACTGTTTGAGGTGGATGTGAATTCATCCTAACTTCTTGAACAATTTTGGACAATTCCTACACTATACTGTTAAAGACTTGTCTTGGCTATATTACTTTGGTACATGCATACACTTGTTTCCTGTTGCTTTCTTCAACTTCTCTTGAAGTCAAATAAATGAATATTCTTACCTGTGTTAACCATTAAGCTCCAGCTTGTAACACTGTTCTCTTTAATATTAACAGTAGAGCAAGAAACCTGCTGTCTGGATTTAATAGTTAGGATTGAAAACCTGAGTGAGATAGCTAGATTTCATTAGATCCCTGCTATAGAACACTCAGACTGCTTAATGGCAGATTTTAGTTCCTAAAAATACTGTAAGTTCATGTTCAAAACTAGTTTCATATATCACTTTTCTTTTTAGCACCTGATGGCAGATGAGTCAATCAACTAGCAGCATCTCTCTCCTCAGGCCCTGCAAGCATTGCTTATTCCCCATGTAAGTAGGTAGGCAAAAGTATGTATGTTTTTTGCTGTCTTTTATAAAGGACAGAAATCATTGTACTCTGGTCACTTCCCTATTAAGTTTTAGAATGTTTAAATTTTTCATTGGCAGATGGAAATTAGAGCCTAAGGTTTCAAGCACCACGTTCCCATTCTTTATTATTTTTATGCAAATGTTTCTAAGTGGCACATCCCAAATAGGCAGCACTAATAGAAAAATACCACTGGATTGATTGTTCCTCTATCTGACATTGTAAATATAGTTATCATGACTCTTGGCCAAACTAGATATAAGCAACAGCAGCAAAATGTAGTAACCTCTCCCCTGGAACCATTGTGAGGGGCTAAGGAGAGTTCTACTATAACTCATGTTGCAGTAGATTCAGACCTGATGTCCTGGGTCAAATATAGCCACCTGTAGGTTTGACTGTTGGAGCTCTGTGCCATCAATCACATCTATGTGAGTTTTGATTTGGTGTTTAGATGGGAGAGCATGAGGAGCACCTCTCTAAAAGCAAGTGTTTCTCAAATGCTCTCAATTGCTGAAAAAGGAGAAATAATGCTAATTTACCATTTGTGCTGCTTTTGTTGATATTTGCCATTGACATATTTAATGGTCCTCTATAGCTTCTGGTGCCTTTTCCCCCTGCTTTTTTCTTTCTTTTTCATTTCTCTCTAGGCTGCAAAGTAGTTTGTGTCTATCTGTCAGTATTATCTTGACTGTGTGGTCTTCCATGGAGTGCTATTAAGTGAAGATCTAGCTAGCAGTTTCACAAGTAACACTTCATTGAAATTGTTTGTTGGCATTTTCTCAAAGATGACAGTGCACATACTGCTGCAAGAGTGAGAAGGACTTATCAGGTACTTTGGAAAGTCCCAAGAAGCTTTCTGTGGGTTGGGATCCTGGGCACAGCAGGAGAGTATGTGGGAAGATAACTACATGGGATGGTTTGCTCTTCATCCACTGAGTGCTTCCTTGTCCCTACAGGGATGATCTTAGGCCTAGAGCTCTGCTCAGAAATTCCCAGGGCTTGATACAGTCTTGAGTGCACATGAGACAACTGAGTACTGAAAGGCTAATTTAGCAGGAGGGAGTTGAAGTATGGAGGTCCACTAAAAGAAGTGGGGATGAGGATGCAGAGCAACTCTATTTTTTTCCTGTAGTATCTTTTTATTACATGCCACAATCAACAATTGTTCCCAGACATATGAAGATGTCTGTGATAAGCCTAAAGACTGCAGCTATAGGAAGTTCTTTTTTAGCCCAAACAGTGTTGTCTAGGAATTTTTTTTTGAGCTAAAGGGACTTCAGTTCTAACTTAAATCCATGAAGTTAGAGGTGCTTATGGCTACTCCTAAAACACTGGAGGGCTTCCTGGACATTTAATTGTGACAAGACTAAATCAAGTCATAGTGTTTTACTTCCAACTTTATGGTCTGCCTTTGCAACCATTTTTAACATGCTTCCTAGTCTTTAATCTACCCTTCTTTTAGCTGTTAGAAAACAAATTGGAAATATCTTCTTTTCCTCTTGTAGGGAGGGCTTTTTATACTCCTTGAGGGGAATGAGATAACTTATGCACTTTTCCCTGATTTTATTCCCCATTTTGCTTGTCTGTTCCTTGATGGCTTTCATTTTTTGATCAATTCCATCAATTTTAATTGGAATTTTTTTCCTGTCTTCTCTTGTGATAAAAAGATACTTTCATGTAATCTGTTTCTTTGGGCCCAGTGGTAAAAGGGCTGTCTTTGGGAATTTGGACATCTATTTTTCCATTAAAATGAATGAAATACAGTGTTAGTATCTTGCAGGGATTTGAACACCTTTGTGCTATTCTGAAGCAAATATTCTTGTTCCTCTGAAAGGGAAGTCCCTTTCTTACCATAGATAATCTTGAGCTTTGAGACCTGTGGAGAGTGCCGAGAGTCAACTTTTTGCTTTCATTTGT
This sequence comes from Bucco capensis, assembly GCA_013396975.1. Lineage (NCBI taxonomy): Eukaryota > Metazoa > Chordata > Aves > Piciformes > Bucconidae > Bucco > Bucco capensis. Next base: position 360,751 of record VWZO01003061.1, read on the forward strand.
CTTCTACTTTTTTCTTGGAGAAGTAGCCTGTAAAGTAATCCCAAAGAACTTCCAACATCATTTCATGAAGTACCTAACACCAAAACCTCATAGAAATTGTTGTGGCTTCTCCAGAAAATAATATGATTTATGGCCTTCATATTTTGAGACAGAGATCAGACTGAGTTGGCTTTTAGCAGTATAGTAAACTGGTGCTTTTAAACCTGATAGATGATGTCTTGTGCTCCAAAATTACAGCTTTAATTTAGGAGGTAGAAAGCTGGTAGCCTGCTTGACTGTGAGGTTCTAATTAAAGATTGTGCTGGATGTGAGCTGACACTTGGTTATTTGCAGTGAGCCTCTAATACAAGAAGTCTTGGATGTTTGAAGCAGCGTTGACTCTAAAGACTATTTACTGTTTTACTGGGATTTTTTTCAGGAATAAGGCAGGAAAAGAGAAGAGATTGAACTTGAGTATTGTTGTCACATTTGGATATCTCAAGCCCAGAGGAATGTTTAGATTGAAACAGTAGTTTGGGAGAATAATGCCCCATAAATTCTCTTCATTATAACCCTGTGAATACCTTTCTCATACCTATTTTTTAAACTGTGAATGATTATCAGTACTAGATGCATGCCTGAGCTGGATGTGGTGCCTGAACAGCCAGTCCCAGCTTTTATGCCTGAGAATAGATGTATTGTACCAGGTAGCCATTAACAGGGCACTCCCAATTTCCCCACATAAGCCAATATCTGATAATCCCTAGTGAATTTCTGTGGTGTGGTACACCTTTACTATGTGACTCCCTAGCAATTCTAGACTGAAACTCAATTTTACTTGCTCAATTGCATGGATGTATGATGTATAGCTTGATATTTCTGTGGGATGTCCAGCAGATGTGATTTTTGTCTCTTGCTTGGTGCCTGGCCCACAAATGGTCTACTGAAGCAAGTCAAGACTTTCATTTAGCTGTATTGATAGTACCTTTGTTTCTGGAACAGAACCATTTAAGGTATACTGGCATTTATGATTCTGACATCTATGATGTTATCACAGTGTGATGAAAACAAATATCAACTGATTCAGAGACTACTTAAGTCATATTTGTTTCCTGATGCTTACTGATACTTTGTTGACTTCAGAACAACTCAACAAATGGAATAGCAGGACAGCAAAGTACCAGTAAATATAAAGTTATCTTTATTCCAAATTCTGTTTGTTTTGTTTGGGTTATTGCATATTATCAAATGGTTTCACAATGTGACCTCTGATTTTGAAACAAAATGAATGAAATGTTAGTTAGTACTGGTTAGTGCAGTATTAACATTGATTCTTTATTCACTCAAAAATCAGGAAATTTAAGTTCCCCTGACAAACTTGATTATGCCTAATTGCACAAATATTACAAAGGGGATCTCTCATTACAGAATCCTAGACCATCTTGGTAGCAATATCAGGTATTACAGTCCTAGCTAATAATTGCAAATAAACATAGAGAAAAGGAGCTCTTTGATGATAAAATAATATCTAACTTGGACTCCTTACAAAACCTGATAGAAGAGAAGCACTGAATTTCATGAACTTTGTTTCCATTTTATCGGTTTGAAAATATTTTGTCACCTTGTTCTGGATGTTCTTGTTCTTTAATGAAAGATCCTTTTGTTCAAATACAGGCAAAGTAAGAGATGTTTGTCTATAGGATACCCAAGCTCATTTCTGTTAGGCTTACACCACCAACAGCCTCACCAGATCTTCCAATTTTTGGATAGGTCTAATTGAAAGGAAGGCTGTCAGCTCTGCTCTTGGGTAAAAGAAGACCTGAGGCTTAATTTTCAGTTAACACAACCTTTTGGTTTTAGTGTTTTTGGCTTTAAATAATGAACTCTTTCATCTTTCCCTTACAAAATGGTTTTCTATTAATATTTCAGGAAAAGAAATGCACCTCTAAATGTGTCCTGTTAAACAGCTAAACAAGCAGTGTTCAGATTATCAAAAATACTATCCTTTAGGCTAAAACTTCAGGACTAATTGGAACTAGTCTTGCCTAGATTTTCTAAGAGACTTCCCTTATATGAAGTAAAATAACCCATTCAGACCAGAACATTCTTTTATTACATCTAGTACATCAGATTTTTATTCTTCAGAAACATCTTTGACTAGAAGTTTCAAAGATGATGAATCCTGTCTACCTACACACAAAAATAATCCCCCTGAGGTGGTCTACAGATAATCAAGGTTTGTTAAAATGAGGAGTTTATACTTCATTTTGGTGGTGTTAGTGCTATTAAAATGATTGCATCCTTACTAGTGTTTCCTGTGTTTGATACAGAGGTCAGCAGTTTTTTCTTGGAATGGGCTTCTCAGACTAACAAGGATAAACCTTTGTTTGATGTTTTACTCCTTTTCTTTACTCCATGGTCTATGTAATATTTAGTTAGCCCTGAAACTGGATCAAACACTTCCATATACTCACAGATCAGAAACAGTTGACCTGAACACCCCAAATCCCTTCACCTGATATTTTTTATGAGCTGCCTGTGGAATTTTAGGGGCATTTATCCAGAAATACTAAGCATGGAAACTTAGCAGGAATTAGTGCCATCTGAATCTGGGTCCTAGGGTGAAGTTTTGTGCTGAGCTGCTTTGAAGTGTAGTACAAGCAACATAGCTCTGAGAAAAAGTCCAGCCTTTTCAGTAACTTTCAACTCCAGTCTGCCTGGTAAATGCATTGGTTTCCCCTTGCCTGCAGTACTAGGAAAATCTGTGTTTTCCTCTGTGTTTGAGGAAAATAATCCTACATCAGCCAAAGGAGTTTCATGCTGAAGTACTAGATGAATAATGACAGTGTTGATCCTTTCAAATATTGCAGCATTATTGTTCATGCTGTGATTTTTTTGTGTGTGCATTGGTCACATAGTCTTAGCTTTAAGGAAGTAAATAAAGAATTTTCTAGTTTTTGTAATTGTGTAGAAAAGCTTGACGTTCTAGGGAGAATAATAGAGATTTTTGAAAAAATTCCTTGGCTTTTAAGACACTAGCATAACTTTCAGAGCCTTCTCAAGATTTTTTGGATGCTTGAAGTTTCAACATAGAGGTGGTTTTGGTCCACTTCATGTATAGTTAAAGTATCCATATAGTTATAGTAAAAGTTAAAGTATGACATTTCTCTCTTTGTACATCTGATGCACTTAAACTGCATTGTGTTTTTATTTTTCCAGAAGTTGCTATTCATTTGAGGGACCATACTCTCAGCTGTGATATTCTAAACTAGAAGATAATTACCTCTTGAAAGAGTAGCATCTTTGAAAATGCAGACATAAATATTTTCCAGGTAGAATAGATTCATGCTCATAAGCCTGTGAATATAATTCAGTTGCACCCAGAGGGTAAAATAACAGCTTCCAAAATATTGCTAGTGATGCCTCTCACTTTCTTCCCATCTAGATCAGATCTTCATTCATGCTAAACATAGTGCATCTCAATTGATACAATAAGCACTAGAGTTGCACAAATTTGTTTTGTTGTTGTTTTCCTACTGTTTCAAGTGAAGTGATGGCTGCCTAGACATTCAGCATTTTCATTGTGGTTCGTATCATAACCATCTGAAATGATGATAATTGCAATCAAATACTCCTCCCTGTTCCCTAACTTTCTGGGACAGATATAGGAATCTTTGAGAGTCATCCTAGTTACCTGGTAGAGGAAAGTGATGGATGTGCATCTTGACTTGTTACCATAGCTCCTTTCAGATGGTAAAAACTACTTTTTACAATTTATCTTTCAGTTTGGGATGGATTCAATTTGGGTTTCCATAAGTCAGTCATGAAATTTCTGGTCCTTAAATGTTGACTGAGCTGCAACATGCCTCTTTATAATTGAATTCTAGGTAACCTTTGAGAACCATGTAGTTATCTAACAGAGCATGCACCATACAATGCAGTAGGGCTGTGTAACAAGATCTGACTCCATTGTAACTCCACAGCTTGGATCAGGGCCTTACATGTTAGCTCAACAGCTAAATTGGTCACAAGTGGCCTGCTGATGAAAAGAAAGGTAATATCTCAACACTCTGTAAGGGGAGAGGATGAACACATACATAGCCAAGGCCACCTACGTAACTGCAGGTTAAGTGGTAAATAATTACAACAACAATGTACACAGTCAAGGCAGAAAGCTAACAGATGAACATTCCAAGTGTGTGTGCATGTGTTTGTAATGGGGAGATGGAGATAAAGCATGTGGGATTCTGAAGACATTTTTGTATGGTTTTAGGTTTTTGAGTTGGTGTGATACTGGTCTTGTGGAGTTTGTGTTCTGAGGACTCTCAGTCCCTGTGGGTGATGACTGATAGCCACCACCATCAATGGGTATAAACAAAGAATTGGTTTTGTGGGGACAACATTTCTTGTATTGCCTAGATCTTACTGTCACAATCTCCTGATGTACTATGTTTACTCAGCACAGCACCAGAGTGATGCAGCACTGGTGTTTTTAACATGGGATTATTATGCAGTGGAAACACCGTTTTGTAGCCTTTGTACAAAGTGACCTAAGGGCTATAAGGGAAAAGTCATTATGCAAAGTGTTTCTTTACCAAAGTGGTGGTAGTGTCATCATAAAATATAGTAAGCATTTATGGAACTTAGTACATATTACTTGCAGACAGATTTTCACAAATCCGTTGAAACTGTTGGAGACATATCAGCTTTGCATCTGATCTATTATTCAGGACATTCTGGGATTAAAAAAACATCAACAAACAACATTAGAAGACCCAGTTCTTGATCAGCAAGCATGCCCCAGTCTTGCCAATCAATTGGACTGTCTGAGAGCTTGGTTCTTAGGAGCAACATGAACTTCTGATCAGGAAGGCCTGACACCCCAATCTCACTTCCAGTCTCAACAGAATAATTAACTCCTTCCATTTAGTTTTCACTATCTGTAAAATAGGAATGATAGTAGCTTTTTGCCAAAGACACTTGTGAGATTTGATTTCACAGTGTGACTGAACTGTGGAATGATGGATCAAAGTTGCTAAATTAAATAAAAGTATTACTTTTTTGGAGGTCTGGCAGTAGGTAATGACTCCTAAGATGAGAGAACAATTAAGATTCTTTGCATATTGAAAGACACTAGAAGTGCACTGTATGTCTCTCCCTCTGTCCTCAGCATCTTCAGCAGTAAATCTGCAGGGATAAAGAGCTTTTGTGTGGTTCTTCTACATTTTTACTGGCCCCTGCTGATGTAAATCAAAAATACTGACCTCCTGTTACATTCAGGTTTAGAATATCTATTTTTAATCACTTCATACAGGTATCTAATTTGAATCAGGCTGCCAAGCTGCAGGACTCTTGTGCTTTTTTAATTGGCATCTTTCTCATTACATTTGAACAAAGTTGCAGAGACACTGCAGGACACCAGCAGAGAAATCTGAATCACCAATCCTGTTGGGCTGGCAACACGGTGGTGTGCTGTACCAGGGAAGTCTGGGAGATCTGCATATGTGGTAAAGAGGACTAAGGGAAGCAGTCAAGTTCAGACTTGTTGCTGTGAGTGTTTCTAGGTCCTGCCTATACCATCTGAAAGAGAATTGTGACACAAATTTCCCTGGAATTTTTAACACCAGCATAGTGTTAATCCTGGGATTCTAGTAAAGTAGAGCTCCCTGAAGGGTACTGATGGAATTGTCATAGAGCAGGTATGTGGAGTACATCAAAACCAGTGTTCTTAACCCATCACAAGGATGGGCAGGGTATCCAACCAGTTCATGGAGTCAGTCCCACTGAAATTTCTTTAGAATTTGAAAATCAGTGCTTAGATAATTGCTAAAAGGCCAATTTTTGTTCAAAGGAAGTCTCTCTTAGCCTCAGATAATGTTATATGTTACCATGACTCCTTTTCCACTTGTGGCTGCCAGCAAGGTATGTCTAAACTCAGCATGCTGGTGTGTCTGGCAGCATAGAAGGTAGAGACCAGAGCAATACAGAATATGTTACTTGGCACAGAGGCACCTTCCTTCTCTCTTACGCTATCATCCAGCATCTTGTCATTTGCAACAAAGCCTTTCATAGTTCTGGTAGACAGTTTGATTTTTCCTATCTGTGCCTTTACTACTGAAGATCATGGCATTCATAAGGCTCTGCAGCTCCCTGGGAGAACTGTAGATAGGGTCCCTCCTGTGCCAAGCACCAACATTTTCCACCTGCCTTATGGTGCATGTCATTTTTTCATACTTTTTAAGGCTTTACTAGAGGAGTTGGGGCTCCTTTGCCTCCCTAATGACAGTTGCTAGAGATTAAACTCTGAACTGTGAAACGAAGTTTACAGAAAATACAACCAGTTGTATCATCTAGTGGGTAGACTAGCATTGCCTCTTCTTGCTTTCAGGATGGGTAATGCAGCCTTTTACTAAGACTGCTGGGGGCCCTCTGTTCCAGCCTCTTGTGGGGTGATCTTGTGTGTGGCATAACCAAAATTCAGTGCCTCTGCTGGAGAGAGAGATGCTCCTGGGCATGTGATAGGAGTTCAGTTGTCTATTCTATTGCATGGCCAAGCATAGGCTAGCCATGTGACTGCCATGCAGAGCCTCACATGGCACATGTGTGCCCAGTCCTGTGACAGGGCTGAAAGCTGTCACCAGTTGCATGTCCTGTTTCCTCTTCCTGCAAGTAAACCAAGAACATAGCCATTGACCTGCCCATGTCAAGGAGAGAGAAGGAATTGTAGGCCTGCAGGATTGTGGAGTGATGGTGAGCTAGCTCTCATCAAGTATTTTGAGTCAAACAAACAGACAAACATTTCTATGTTGACAAAACAGTATATCAGGATTTTTTTTGCTCAAATACACCACTAAGGAATTTTTTTAATGGTCTTTTTGTATGGTTTGGGTAGACTGAATGATTTATAAAACTGTAGAGAACTGGGTCATTGATGGTTTGGATCCATTTAGAAAGATTTGCAGACAAGGGACCAGTTGTGCAGATCACACCTTGCAAGGTTTTCATTCAGGCCAGATAGACATTTGGATTTTATAAAGATTATGGCTAACCAGATCAATCTCTGATTGGGGGCCAAAACTAGATTAAGTTGGAATCTGCTTCATATTTACTTTCAAACTATCTTGAGTTTTGGGAGTGGATTTTCTTCGGTTCTACAGCTCTGCATGTACACAAACTCCATGAAACTTTGGAAGGGATGGCTTTGGTTTCCAGTTTTGGTCAGGTTTTAAGTGTTGCCATAACTGGATAGAATAGTGCTCAGTTCTAATGTTCTTGCTGAGAGTCAGGCATCCTCAAAATATGGGGAAATCTGGAATGTGATCCTGCTTCAGATGCATATATGGCATTTCTAGAAAGTTACAGTAAGTAAGGATCTAGATGCCTCCCAACTTAACAGCTTTTGGATCTGGATCAATTGCAAATCTGAACATTTTTTGAACTTAGATATGTCCAATTTAGAACTTGGATTTCAACCTGAATTTCTGTTAAATCTGAGGGGTGCAAGTCTGTGTTTCATCCAAACTTGGTATGTTTTGAACCTCTCTTCAGATTTGTCTTTATAAGGTAGGTGGGGCTGAGTGATGAATGCTAGGCTGGGGTGAGATATTCTAGAGTATGAAGAACTCCTTACATCTGATATCCTCATTTTAGTTTAAATCTATATTTTAAATTTAAAATTTAGAGACTATTCCTATTATTTTAATTGAAGTATATGATCTTGTGATTTTCATCAACTGGCTTTGATACAGGTCCCCTTTAAAGTATTTATGTTTTTGCCATACTATTCTTCATCATAAAGCTCTGAGAGATGCCAGGCTGAGGTAGGAAGATGAAGCAGTTCACATATTTATGGTACCAACTGCTCATGGAACTACAGTTGAGTCCATTTTACAGATGGAAAAAATGGTCACTTGGTACATACACAGCCAGATCAAGTTACCACAGTTAGAAGCAGCCTCCAAATGCTCCTTCTGCTTTCCTGACCTTACATACCCTCCAATAAGATGGATATGGTCATAAAATCCAGAGAAGCAAATACGTAATAGGGCTAAATTTTTGCAATATGTATTTGAAGTAACTTGCAGAGCTGCATCTGCATGTGCCAGGTGTGTGTCTAGCTAAATATAACAGAAGGAGTTGAACTAAGTCACCTAAGAGAGCTTTTTCCTGTTAATATTTTACTCTATGGTAAAAAAGGTTGTGTTTTGGTGAAAAGACTAATGAAAACTAACCTGTTGAGGAAAAAAATAATACCTAACGCTTCTGTATTTACGTATTACATATGGATGAAACCAGGATGTTTATAAGCAAAATACAAACATTTGTAGCAGCTACCAGTGGACAAAACTAATCAAATTCACCCATCACCAGGCTGGTTAATATTATAAAGACTGTGAATCATGAATATCCAGCCAGCCTTAGGGTACAAATCCATGAATCTAGGGAGTTTACCTGTCTCTTTTAGTCAGCAGTGTGTCCCTTTTGGATCGCTACAATTTAGGCATATATTGCATAATAATAAATGAGATAATAAACATGCATTTTGGGAAGCAGAATGTTGTAATAGAGCTTTAGATCAAAAGTGAGATTAATTTCACTTAATATTAGCCGACTAACTACAAGCTAGCTGCCTACCCTAATCTGGTTGTGTGGGCTCTCTCCTCATCTGAGGAAGAGAGGGAAAACTGGGATGAATTGCTTTTGGGAGGTGCCTGTCTCTCCACTGACAATAGAGGGAGCCTGGTTAGGTGGCTTGGAACACTTTTACTTGGGTATTAGCTACTCCAGGCAACTTCTGTGTTAGGCATCGGATTTGGGGTTTTGTCTCTTTTTCCCATTGATTTAAGCATATCGTTGGGAATATCACTTCCCTCCCCCCCCTTTTCTTTGACTCAGTTTCCCCATGTAAAAATACCATGTGGATAAAGTTCTTTGAGAGCCTTTGTCCAAAGATGAAATACAGGTGCAAAATCTTGCTTTTCTGCTCTTGTTACTTTCACATGCCTGTAGTTGTCATTGACTTCAACAGATTTTTTTTTTGTGACAGCATAAGTTTACATGAGAGGCAGGGTTGAGTGCAAATTATTTTAGAAGCAGTTTCTATCTTCTTCAGCTATGACAGAATATTGTAAAAGTAAAAAAACTAGTAACTGGTTATATGCATTGATTTTCTCATCTTTGCCTCCCCTTCACACCTTCCCTCTAGCTCCCCCCCACAAAAAATATAGGGAGTGGGGAGAACATTGTTCAGATTAGTCCTATATTTTAAATAACCTTGGCCTGTTTGCAACTGGGAAAATGTGGGTTTTTTTTTTTTTTACTTGAGAGATTTATTTCTGTCCTTGTAACACCATGTACTATATGCATTGCACCTGTTCAGACATAAGCACAGCCCATTATTATAGCTGTAGGGTAGAAGCTTCCCAATTTATATATTTGAAAAGGGGGAATGCTGGGGAGAAGATCTCTCTCTTTTTTCAGTTGTTTATTGAGCAGTCTCTTAATGAAGACTTCTTCCTCATCAAGATCAATTTTCCCTGCTCCCCTTGTTGTCTGGGGAAACCTATCTTTGAGGAGCGTCGTTCTTGAAAGATCTCATGACTTTAAAATCATCAGTGGGCTTTGTGTAGTCTGCCTGTCAAAAGAGATATGTTTACACCTTCCCTGCATGTGTTAAAGCTCTAAGGTTACAGAGCAGAATGGCTGATGGGTTTCAGCACTTCACGCTAATACGCACCCAAAAATGTATTTATGCTAATTGTATGGACTGTCTGAAACAATGCATTCCAACATCCTGTAACAGAAATAAGAAAGGTGGAGCCAGCCGCCGCTAAACTGTTTATTTGCCAGCAATCCCGCTCAGCCCCCCTGTACCTTTCCTAACGCTGCCTCAGCCTGGCAATATTGAACCTGTTGCTGCATTAGCCGAGTTGTATTTTGCTAGCTAGGGGAAGGAGGGTTGTCTGCTGTCTGGTAGGAGGGCTTTGTCTGTGTGCGCCTTTCTCTCCCTCTCTCTCCCTCTCTCTCCCTGTCTCTCGCACTCTCGCTGGCTCTCGCTCGCTCTCTCTCGCTCGCTCTCCCTTTCCCGTCTCTGTGGTTTGTAAGGTAGGTTGCAGTGTGTGTATATACACAACATCAAGAGCAGGAAAATGGACTCATTAGGGAGGCAGGCAGTCATTACCACTCACACTGTACTTCCAGGGAGACAGCGACTATGAGGAGACAAACTGAGGACTGGGGAACAAGGTAGGCCAGTCAACTTTTATAAAAAAATAAAAGAATAAAGCCTCTACTCTCCTTAAACCACCAGCACTTCTTTAATCTACCCCCCCCCCTCGATTTTTAATTTAGAGATGTAAGTTTGCCAGACCTATTTGCTAGCTTAAAATTCGGAACATCTATAGGAGGCCTTACGCTCTACAAATGTTTTCCCCCCTTCTACTTATTTCAGGGTGTGCCCCCTTCTGATTCACTTTAATTACTTTTTTTTTTTTAATCATGAAGGAAGCAAATACGTTTGTTTCTCAACACTAATTCCAAGTAAATCAGTATCTTTCACTCTTTTAAAACAGCCCTCTCCCTCTGTTTGTGGGTCTGTCTGCTTTTTTCTTTTCTGTTTATGCAGTTCCATCTGTCCATCCATATATCATGTTCTCCTTATTTGCTGCTAAATGGGGGTTTATTAGTATTTGCCAATGACTTTTCCCTGTAATGCTGGTGGCCAGGGTTAACGGTGACTCTCCTTCTTTGTTTTTTATACATATGCACACTGTAAGTTTAAAGTCCATGCTTGGCATACAGTAAATAAAAGCCAAAAAAAAAAGAGAAAGAGAGAAAGCAGGTTCCACTCCTCCTGACAGGATTTTTATTCGGAGATTTTGCTGTTTGTCTGTTTTGATTTGGGGATGGAGGGACTTAATTTTGCTTGTTGTCCATGTACTTTTTCCTGCTGGATATTTTTAATGTCTATTTTGCATTATTATTATTTTTCTAGTTTCCTTTACTAGGAAGAAAGGAAACAATATATTCCAACTTTTATGTTGCTGATCTAATGTGAGGTTATGGAGGCATCACTGGGTTAATAAGAATTCAAACTTTCTAAGAGGGAGTTTGTATCCTTGGCTGCCCCCCACCCTCCCACTTTATGCATGGTTATGCTTGTGTTTCCGTGTGTACTGCCGGAGAAGGGAGGGGGGGGAAGGGAATAGATATTTTTTACAGTGGTGGCAAATTATGAAATCTATCGAGCCATTTTGTCCAGGAATAGTAACTATTTATTTACCATTTTTCATTCCACAAATATGCTGCTTATTTGTAATTTCAAACATTGAAGCTTTACTCTGATTTAATCTCTCCTCCCCCCCCCCCCCCCCTTCT
>VWZO01003061.1:372126-386349 GCA_013396975.1 Bucco capensis
CCCCTTTTTTTTTTGCTGGGGAGGGATTTGTGATGCATTTCATAGCCCATTTAGCATTGTCGAATTTTTGGTGCCCAGATTTATCTTAGGTTCTAAAGACTGCTTAAATTGATCCATTTGAAATGGTCTTTTTATCTGAGCTCCTGTCATTTCTGTTGAAGAGTAAAACTGCTACTCTGCTGGTAACAAACAAACAAACAAAAAGATAGTTTAAGTGAGTTATATAAAATGTTCAGGAGAATTGTGAGTTAATTGTGTAAAATGGACACTGATCAGTGGAGATCTCTCAACAATACCAATCACCTTTTTTAATAGAAAATAATTTATTTAATAGCAAGAGGCAGACTTCTTAAAAACATGCATTAGGCCTTCCTCTTAGCACAAAGAAGTCCATAATGCAATATTCCTAACCCACCTGGGACTGCCGAGGAGATTCTCCAAAACCTTCAATTCCTTTGAAATGTTGCTTAAAAATCCATTATTTTACAACCAGAGAGAACTTCTGCTGCCAATAGGTGGGGTTTTTTTGCTATTGTTTGGGTCTTTTTTTTCTTTTTGAGCTGTCCTTTAACTTAGGACTCCCCAGTTTCGCCGAAGTGCCTCCTCGCTGAGCAAACTAAGTTAATAGAAATCCAAAGCAGCAGATCTATTCACTGGCACTGCAACTACAGAAACTACTTGCTCCATTTTGTTTGCAGCTTTATTTTCAGAACCTGAGTGAAACTTTTCAAGGTTTTATATATCTCTGTGCCAAGAACTGGTGGCTCATCTCTTATCTGGGGAATGACATTCATTGCTCCCTGTTTCATTGGGTTTTTTCCCCTCTTTTTAATTCTAAATTAATGTTTTGTTGATCGACTTCTTTTTATTGTTTCAAAAGACTTCTTAACTGTAGCAAGGTGCTTCCTCTCCTCCTAAAGTTTCAGTCTCAAGCTTTCAGACTCAGATTTGGGTATAGAGGGCATGCTGAAGTTATGCCAAAAATATAGGGGTCTTAAAGGTGGAGTTGCTAATGCCTTTGGCTGGTGGTCAGTCTGGAGTGATGCTGTTGGAGCATTAGCAGCAGTGCTCCTCATGGGATGGGTGGGTTTTCAGGCACCTGTCGTTTTTGCCTGAACCAGGGAAGGTGTATATTCCTCAACAGCCTAGGGTTTTTTTTTTAGGGAAGCGCATGGACCTGTCCTCCGGATTCTCACGTGTACATTTAGCAGAAGCTCAACCTTATCTTAATATTTTTTAAAAACTTTAAAAAAGACAAGACACCTCTTGATTTTATGAAAACCCCAAGCCAGAAAAATTTGAGCAGAGAAAGAAAGAGTAGGGGAAACATTTTTTTTTTCATTTTCCAGTAAGATCTTTTTTTTAATCTTAAGAAGTTTTTCACTAGGAAGATTTAATTTTCTTTGAACCCCATGTATATTCTAGCAAAAAAAAAAAAAAGAAATCTTACCCTTTCAATGCACAAAGTCCATTTGCAATCTGGATACAGCAGTAAAGGGTAAAGTATGCCTAAGTAAACTTAAATCTGACATATGATGCTGTAGCTGGAACTCAGGGAGCATCAAACCTGTTTGCTAGGGAAGTAGGACTGAGTTTGGTGAAGTTGGCATGTGTGGGGTGCTCTGGGTTCCCATGCTTGCAGCCCAGGCAGCTGTGTGGAGCAGAGCTTGCAGTGTTGATTGGGTCACAGTGTGCTTTATTTTAGCGCTGGAGCAGACAGTTATCTAACACACCCACAGGAGGAAGTGCTCTGGAGCAGTTATTTCATGCTTTGCCATGCCCTGTAGCTACAATAATTTGGGGCTGAATGGTGTGTGTATGTGCCTCGTTCATTCCTGTGAGACCAAAAGCAACACTGTTGGGGATTTTTCTGTGTGTATGTTTTTGGAATTGGTTGGGTTTTTTTGTTCTTATTTCTGTGGTGTTGTTTTCATGTTTGGTTTCTTTTTTTTTTTCTGTTGTTTTTTTTTTTTTTCTTTCATTTAACAGGACCAAAAATGGGGTATCAGGCAGTCAAATCCAAACACCAAACAAACACCAAGTCAAATTAATTCTAATAGTAGAGGATTTTGCTTTTCTCTTAAAGGAGAAAAAAACAACAACCATCAATCTTGTTTATTTTGATAAAGACAGTTGTAGCAATTTCCTGAGTTGGCTATATAATTATTATAAGTATTACTCCCAGTTTTCCTCTTTTCACATTTTCTTCCTAGGCCCAGCTTATTCATAAGGGAAAACAGCTGCAGAAAATGAAAAAAAAAAAATTTATATAAAACTTTGATGTAAATAGGGAACAGTGTCCCCTGCTAGAGAATTCTGTGGGATGGCTTACAAATCCCATACAAGAGAGATTACAGTCTTAGATAAATTGTTATTTAAATCATTTCAAGGAAACCCTGAAACCCTGTTCGTTTTTGCAGGCCATATGAGGTTTTGAGCAGAATGATTTGAATAGGAGTTCTGTTTAGAAATTGGTGGCATGCTGTGGCCTTATAGATTGGAGTTGGTTTCACTCCTGTCTCTTTTTATAGGACTTCTTTTACACTGTGATCCGTGTGGTGAAGAGCTTCTACTAAAAGAGATTCCTAAATGTTAACAGAAAATTAAATTCTGTAATTTAACTTCAAATTACTTAGATGTTGGTTTTCTAAACAAAACTTTTAGAAAATCCAAATCCTTTATAATTATTATTTTTTAAATGAAACAATGCACTGTAAATAGTTTTAAATAATTACTTGTTCCCTCTGTAGGGTCTGCAGTTTAAACAGTGCTGCAGAGAAAAAATGATGGCAATTCAAAGTGAAACAGACTTCCCTGATCTTAGTTTGGCCCAAGAAAATTCAGAGAGTAAACAAACAAATCAACTCTGAAAAATAACTGGGATTTTTAATCATCTGTTGATGCCAATAATCCAGGTTTCTCCTGGTAAAGATTAGTGTTTGACCATGCACCAGATTTTGAGACACTTTGTAATATCTGGACAGCTTTAATTTGAGGAGATTTTCACAAATGTATCAAACTTTCAGTGAGGAGTGAATGAAGGCAAAGGCTTTTGGTTGGAGATTGTTTTTGCTTTGAGGGTATTGCCTGTACTCCTAGTTATTATTTATCTGAAAAGTTAATATTTAGTTCTAACGGCACTGATCCAATTCTTCTCTAATAGGAAATGGCATTTGAGATGATTACTGCCTGTGTCTTTCATGGTTTTGTACATTTTTTACTTAATCCTTTAGTGCCATCCTGCACTCTGATGGCATTTTGAGTGCCCAGCAGTGGTGGAGTTCTGTTTGTGGATGGATCTTGGAAAATGGTTACCGGAGCCACAGGGACGTATGCCACCTCCTTCCTCCATAGCTAGTGAGGCAGCCAGGGCTGAGGGTGCCACAGGGCAGGTTGCTACACATCCCAGAGATTTGCAAGAAGAAGAAAGTTCAGTTTTTATCACCTACAGTGAAGATTATATCTTGAAGGAGTTAAAACACAGCAGTGGGAAATCAGGCTAATGGGATAAAGCTGTCTTTAAAGAAAAAAATACTGTTCATCTGACAGCTGGGGTTGGGGTTTGGTGAAATGAGTATGGAGGATCCTAGCCTGTTGCTCATGGGGGCAGATGTTCACCTTGCAGAAAAGCAAGCTGCTGACTGAGTTGGCAGTAGGTGGCACTGTGGGAAGAGAGGCCATGGACTATGGGAGCACAAAGGCTGAAATTCTTTCATACCAAGAGGTGGTCTCTTCCCATCAGCAACAGCCTGCCCCACCAGTCAAAGGAGGGCAGATCTGTAGCCTGTACTGTACTTGCTGTTCTCTGGTACTGTTCCTCAACACCTTTTATGAAAGATTGATATTCTAGCAGAAACCAATCCTACCTAACTCCAACACTGGCGGCATCTTTAGGACTTTATTCTTCAGTGCCTCATATCATCTGCGTTTCCTTGTACTTTTCTGAAGTGGGTGGACACAGACCTCTAGCTAATATTTTATGTCCAGTCTGCACAAGTAGAAATGACAGTATCAAGGGTGAAGCAAACTCCGTATGGTCTTCCTAAACTTTTGAGCTACTATCCAGTCAGTGGTTGTACAAGTCTGCATTAAAAGCGGTTGTTGTATACAGCAAAGATGAAAGGAAACCTTTCTGACCCTCTGCAAAGCACCTATGGGAAATCCTTTGCAGGATGGAAGTGATGCCATTCTGTAAGATACACCTGTAGATGGCCTCTTAATGTTATGTTTGAGTAGTAAATTTATCTTGAGATTGTGGTAGAGCTAAAAATGCAAGCACCTATAGTGTGCCAGTTGATTCTGAGGTAAATACAGCATGGAAATTACTCTACTGATGGTTTGGCTTTTTTGGCTTTGGTTTTTTTGGTAGGTTTTTTTTTTTTGTGGCTTTGTTTTGTTTTTGTTTTGCCTAACTAAAAGACAAACCTTCTGATATCTTGCTTCTGAAGTCATCAGTAGCTGGGAGTGTGATCAGCCCCTTGAGGATTCAAAGGTAGAGCTGGGAAAGTTGCCTTATGGACTTCAGAGTTGTCCTTTTGGCTGATGGAAAGTTAATTATTGATTTCTCTTTTCTCCCTAGAGATCCATAGGCCTTTCTTTCTGGCTAGAAAGTTAGTGGTCACAGTGCAGGAATTGGAGAGCAATGGTCATGTGGCAACACAAGATTACATGAGCAGGATGTCAAGAATGGGTAAGATGAAGGTTGATCTGGGGAGAAAGCAAAGACAGACACGTAGGTAAAAGCTTATGTCCACTATCGTTTTATTCTCTGTGGCTTTGGCTCCTAAACTCCTAGCAATTTGATAGCTAAGTGAGTCACAGACATTAGTGACAGAGAGGAATGCTGAGAATAAAAACTAAACAACAACAAAAAACCCAGCCAAAAAAATCTCATTGTTTAGGGACAAACACAAGAAACCCATGTTTAATTGCTAATGTGCTCCCTCTGCTGGTTCTCTAAAACTGACAAATGCTCTTCCCAGGAGACCAGGCCACACCCTCTGGGACTCTGCTTTCCAAAAATTGTCTCTAAATGAGTTCTCATTACCACAAGCAGTATTAAGAAGAAAAAAAAGCCTTCTGACAAAGAATACTAAAGCCTTATATACCAGGCATGACTGCTGAGAAAGGTCATGAAATGTCCAATCCTGTAATTCAGCCTTTTTTTGCTTTGTTTCCAGTCTTACTTTTATTTGATAGACGTTTCTTTTTCTGCCATTTCCCAAAGTTTGTATTTTCCATTTTTATGCTGCTTCTAGGATTTTCCCATCGGAAGGAGTTTTAAGAACTGTTATAATTGGTGCTTTTGGTTTAAATTAATTGGTGCTTTTAGTTTAAATTCTACTGCCTATGGTATCTAAAAAAGCCCTAGTGTAGCTCAGGCTTTGGCAACTTCCAATTCTTTCTCTTGCTGTCAGTTAAATCTGCTTGTCAGCTTTATACTGTTGTGCCCACTTCATCCTGTCCTTTGGCTTGAATACAGGCTGTTTTTTCAGGATACTCTTGAACATCCTTCCTTGTTGTGATGAATCTGTATTTCTTTTCCAAACATAGACTGAATTGTTTAATATGTTCCCTACACAGCACATTTCCCCAGCAGATAAGTTTTTTAAAATCCAGCATTTTGTACTTCCATGCTGTGAAAAATGTCTAAGTCTTGGTTAAGACTGGAGAAAAAACTGAAGAAAGCTTTATTAATTCCCATAGAATATTTGGAATGTGTGGAAGATTTCTGACATGGTAATTATGTAATGAAAGATTGTCCAGTATTTCCCATATGTTCCACCTACGTGGGCTGAGCCTCGTCTTGCAGCCGTTGACAGAGCAGTGGGAATCAGCTGTGCAGAGCTCTTGCAGGACTAGGTTCAAGTTTTCCATGTAGAGTAATGAAAAGTTTCCTTTCTGCAAGTCTTATGCTTCCCATCTAGGTGACTGCTTATTAAATCTTTATACAGTAGGGACAATAAACTAAACAGCCTGGTGGGTAGCTAATTGGCTGGAGTGACTCAAGCCACATATAAATCTCATTTGTACTCAGTACATTGACTCTCTCTGGCCTCATCGCTCTCTCTAGTATTCATTCATTTTGAGATGGCTAGAATATCATGCAAAGAAAATAATCCCTAAGCTTTCTTGAAGCCTTGGAGGATGCTTGTAGGATGATACTCCATGATTTCCCTTTCATAGGCCCTGCAGTTTAAGAACTCATCCTCCTGAAATCCAATGTAGGGAACTGGCCCTCGTGTGGGCAGTAACGGCAGAGACTTCAGGAAACCAGAATAGCACTGAGACCACATCATCCTCCTGTCACCAGCTCCCTGAAGGTGAGGAATGGTAGCAGGAGCTGGTGTCTTTATGATAGCTTGCCCTCATATCCAGGCTTTGGGCAGAAATAGAGAATTCAGTGCCAGCTTCAAATCATTTATCCACTAAGTCAGTCAGGCTCAGCCTGAAAACATTTCATTGCTATGAAAGCAGCTGCTCCTGAATAAGTTTGAAAGCCAGTTGTGCTTTTGCAGTACATTTTGCTGTGCTGTACTTTGTCCTGGACAAGAGAAAGCTCAGTATTTTTCTCTGGTGCTGGACATTTCTGGATTCTGAAATTAATTTTCTGCTGATATCTGAGTCCCTTTCTGCAGGGGACCAGATCCCTTTCAAAGCTGTAGTGTAATATCAGAAGTTGTAATCAGATTGCTGTGCAGTTGCTATACACTTGTTGTATACAAGTGCATAGGTACTGGTAAAGGATAACCCACTGATTAGAGAAGCAGGATTTGTAGTTTTCTATGTAACTTTCTCAACAAGTCACTTCATTTCTCCGTGTCTCAGTTACTCATTTTCAAGACAGGGATAATGATGTTTATTAGTTTCTGAGAGCTGTTGGGAGAGCATTGGTTATAGCTATAATAGCTAATTTTATTTTTCCACTCTCAAATTTGTACCTCACTGTCACCCTAAAAGTGCATTGCAACCTCTTTCTTTGCTCTGATGGGTTTGCTTTAGCTGCCTAATGATGTTTGGTCCATCTCTGGCATGTCAGAACAGAGCTGGCACCTGAGGTCTTGTTTTGTTTTGAGGAAGTTTTCACCTCATGGAGATTAAGAGCTAGCATTTACTTGGGTAGTTTCCATTTACTTATGGCAGTAAGTGTGCTGCCTTGATCATGCAGGCTGTATTATGTTGGATCTCAGATGTATTTTGCATATATTTTGAGCCACAGGCTGTCTTGACCAAACTGCTATTAATAACAGAGATAGCTCAGTTAAAGTTGTCTCTACAGTGAGGTGAGAGCCTCTTGTCTAGATCACATCCATATCCAGCCCCATGATAATTCAGTCTGCTACCAACATTCATTTAATTCTCATTCCATATAATTTTCAGGTGAAAAAAACCCCAGAAAACAAAAAGGGAGTGAAATATAGTGAACTTTTCTGGAGTTTCCTGGTTGAGACTAGTTGTGCACTAGTTGTGACACTTGAGTTGACTGTAAGTTGTTTCAGAGTGTTATTAAAATCTGATTGAGTTCTGTTACTCTGGAACATTGGCTTCAGTGTGGTAGAAGGACACAAATGGAGCATTTAGGAGGGAGGTTTGGGAAGCATGAGCAGCTAGAAGGAATAAAAGCTGAGATGCAGGCAGGGGGCAGAGCTGCTCAAAGAAAATGAGGACAAAAAGTCTGAACTACTTGCAGAAAGAGGGGCTAGCTTGGTCCCACTGGCAGGAGAGGGAAAAATATTTAGCAGCAGGATTCTGTATGAGTAGAACCAGAGTGGGGTGGGACGAGGCCACAGCCCTTTCCTTTTCCCTCATGAGCAGTGAGCTGGAATAATCATCATGCAATAATCATCTTCAGAAGACTCTGCTTTTGGGATAAAAAGTTCCATGTGAAATTTCTGAATATCTCTGTCTCTGCTAAAATGTTTATGGGTTGATGGGTGGTATTTTGCCTGAAGTGATGTTTGTATAAAAGTGGACCAATTCCATGAAGTTTAGAAGAATCAGCATTGAACTGAGGTCTGAATTTCGCTTTGTATTTCTAGCCTACTGGCTGCAGCTAGCATACATCTGAAGCAGTAAAGATGATGCATGGTACTCCACAAGTGATTTGTGACCAGTAGACAGTTTTCTTTGGGACAGTGCTGCTGAATTTGACCTCATTTTGGCTGTGTTAGATCCTCCCTCCCTTGTGGCAGCATACCTAGGTGTTTTAATAAGATTCTTACCACATCTCTCCTTGAAATCTGAGCTTACAGAGTTGATGAAAAGGTTTGCTTTTAGGAAGTGTTGGTGATTATTTTCATAATGCCCAGGCAAATTTAACATCCAAAAAGATGTCTTTTTTTTTTTCGCTCATCGGCAAAGGTTTAATTCCAAGACTTTCTGTGATTTTTGTTTTGTTTTGTTTTGCTTTGTTCTCATTATCCAAAAGAAGAGAGGTGCCAGTTCTCTCTAAGTCTTTCCTAGGCTTTTTTAGATAAGGGAGTGACATATGGACTTCAAAACAGAGAGCAGTTATCAGCTGAGTTCAGCTGGAGAAGGGAACACTCACAAAAGGTTCCAGGACAGTTTATCCAGAGATAGCTACTGATACGACTAAATAGCACTTTGCATTTCTGAAGAAAGTTATTCAAATATCCTATAGTGTTTAACAAAAGTAGTCAACTTAGTTTTGCTTAACTCCAGTAGCTGAATCAACATTATTATTTCCATTTTTTTAATCAGGAACAATCGAGGCTCAGAGAGAAAGGGGAAGCAGAGCCTTTCTTTCTTCCTTCCTCAGTGTATTGTATCCTAATTGGATACTTGGAAAAGTAACAACCATGTTCCGTGGACAACGGAAGCTCAGATGATTCTTGGCTATAATCAAGACTTTTAGGCATTTTTTTACACTGCTGTAACACATATGCAACTTCTTTGCCATTGAGGGCTTCTTTCTGCTTTCAGAATGGGATAGAAAGTGACTGAAAATTAAGGCTAAATGCATTGAACATACCAACATGTCAACAAAGTCTTGTTTTTAATAGCAGAAATTTTAAAAAATATATTTGGTGATTTACTTGCTTATTATTTGTAAATACTCCATTAACTCAGTTAATATAACTTCAAAGGCTTGTAAGCAACAATTTTTTTTTCCTAATTGGATTTCCCATAGCTTGAGTATGTCCCAAGGAGCATCCAAGAAGTAGATATTTGAAAACTGGCCCCATCTGTCACCTCTTCTTATACAATAGTAATCATAGAGGAAGATTAAACCCTTCTAGAATTCATAGTAATGTTGCTTGCTTCAGGAAATAGCCTTCAAAAGATGACTGAAACTCCCTATCACGGTTAAAAGTACCTTTAAATAGTTACATTGCTCTAGATTTCTTGTATGTATAACTGCTTCTATGTGCAACTGCTACTAACCTTTATGAGAGCTGCAATATGTAAAGGGGAAAATAGCCTCTAAGGATTCTTTGGACACAAGCATTTAGAGAGGGTTGTTACTTGTCTGTTTAAACTGTCAGTGGAGACAAAGCACATGCAAGTAATAAAGAGAGCTTGCAAGTCCTGGATTTGTGCAGAGCTAGATGTCTTGATGCTGAGGCATGTCAGAGAGTGAGCAGTAGGAGGAACTGAGTTCTTTATACATTCAACCTGAAGAGTGTACAGTGAATAGCTGCATTTAACTTTTTGTTACTTGAGAATGAGATTCAGATCCCAGTTCTTGAAAACTTGCAAAGAAGTTTTGGGTTTGTACTGCTTCGTAGTATCTTTTCACTTCCCAAGAGCCAATCTGCTGATGCTTTGAAGGACAGTAACAGAAAGTTTCATTAGCAGCAGAGTTGATACTTTCTTCTTTGAAAGCCAAATTCATCTAGTGTAATATGTTTATAAAAGAAAAGGCTGGTATGCACGATAAGGTTTTCCCTTTATCAGAGACATATGGACTCACCATCACTGGATGTATTTGTGAGACACTGTAACAAAGAACACTCCCCAGGCATGTCTCACATTTCAAGGACTGAAGAGCAAACTGGATGAGTGACCTCCTACGAATGGATGGAGCAGCTTTTTCATATGCAGTCTCCAATTTTGGTAATCCCTGAGAAGCTTATAAAAACCAGGATGGAGTCAGTAAACCCTCCTCTTATTAACCTGCAAAAGGACACAAAAGGGTTTGGATTGCAAGGCTAGTCTGGATGCCAAGTGGACCTCTTAAGTACTCTCAATACTGTCTCAGCCTGCTGTAACTTTTGGTAGACACAATATAATAAGGTTCATGAAGCAGATGAATACAGTAGATGAAGAGACAAGGTTTACTGGGAGAGTTTCCACCTGAGAAAGGAAGTCAAGCTTCTTTGTACAAGAATGGCAGTAACTTTCTTGTCCCCCCTCCATACCCCCAAGTAGAGACTTTTCCCCTTTTCCTATTTTACATATACCATAATGACCTGTTCTGTAGGTTCAGTGTATCTGAGATTCATTTGTCTCTCCTATAAGCATTGGTCCTATGAGAGATCCTTAAGTCAGTTGTATTTGAGTCCTCTTCCTTTTTAGGACACTTGTGTCTGCTTTACTTGCTAAACTCAGACATAGGGACATCCTGCAGAGGTTCCCTATTGCATAGTTGCCTCTACATGCAATTATGGTAATAAGAACTGACAACTTTTTTCTTTCATTATGCATCTCCACTGTTATACATTTACTTAAATAAATGAGCATCTGGGTTTGTTCTTTAATTTACTGAGGTACAGATTTTGCTATGTATAATTAGGATGCATGGAGTCTTCAGAACTCCAAAAGGAGTGCTTTATAGGAGAGAATCACAGAATCATTAAGGTTGGAAGAGACCTCTAAGATCAGCAAGTCTAATCATCTACCTATCACCACCATGCCACTAAACTGTGTCCCTAAGTACCACATCTATATGTTTTTTAAACACCTCCAATGATGGTGACTCCACCACCTTCCTGGGCAGCCTGTGCTAATTCCTAACAACTCTTTCATTGAAGAAATTTTTCCTAGCATCCAATCTAAACCTCCCCTGGTGCAACTTGAGGCCATTTCCTCTTGTCCTCTCACTGTTAACCTGGGAGAAGAGACCTACCCCCATCTTACTCCAACCTCCTTTCAGGTAGTTGTAGAGAGAGATAAGGTCTCCCCTGAGCCTCCTTAAACCATTTTTCTTTCTGGGTGCTGTGAACCATTATCTATCTCTGTGGGGTTTGGGGATAGACAGATTAAAGAGTCAACAGCTATGTAGGCATTAAGTCAGCAAATGTAGTACAAATGTACTTATTTCTTAATGATTTTATTGAACTCGTCTCTCTGGGCCCTTCCTTTGGTTTTGATGGGGATCACTGATCTATTTAGGGGGAAAATCTCCTTGGCCCTCCTGTTTTCCTAAGTTTCCAATACCTAGAGATCAGTGAGGTGTGAGCCCAGTGAGGAGCTTGTAATCTGAAAGAATGACTGGTCAGAGATTTCTCTGAGTTTTCTGAAGAGCCTGGGTAAATGAGTTGAAGAAGAGGAGACTTAGAGGTGACCTTATTGCCCTCTACAACTACCTGAAGGGAAGTTGTAGTCAGATAGGGGTTGGGCTCTTCTCCATGGCAGCTAGTGACAGGACAAGAGGCCATGGCTTGAAGCTGCAGCAGGGGAGGGTTAGACTGGACATTAGGAAGCACTTCCTGACGCAGAGGGTGATTGGGCTCTGGAATAGGCTGCCCAGGGAGGTGGTGGAGTCACCGTCCCTGGAGGTGTTTAAGAAAAGATTGGATGTGGCACTGAGTGGCATGGTATAGATGTTGGGTGTATAGGGTCATAGGCTGGACTTGATGATCCTGGGGGTCTTTTCCAGTCTTCGTGATTCTGTGATTCTGTGATTCTTCTGGCTGAACCACTGTTAACCAGAACTGGTGAAGCTCCTTGCCTTGTCAGAGAGAGAAGCTTACTTCGTCTCAGAGCACTTCTTAGGGAAAAGGCCAAGAAAGACATAACTCTACATGATTCAAGTGAGGCTTTAATGGGCTGTGTTCTATTTTTTTTAGCAAATATGCAGACAAGAGCCTATTTTGTCATATGCATAAAACTGTTAAACTTCAGATCTTTATAGCTCTTTGCTTATTTTATAAAGCTTTTACTTTTCTGTATCTTTACTCTCAACATCTGTATATTTAACCTTAACAAAAGCAGCATAGCAAGCTGAGAAAATGAGTAGTATTCAGTTTGCTTACTTACTTTTGTGCTGGAGCAGGTCACGTACTCGCTTTTTGTGGTAAAAGGAGCCCTATGCCATTGCTCCTTCTGTGGAGTGTGACCAGATCTGTTGTTCATGCCCAGTAAAACTGAGCTGGGCAGAATTCAGTCAAGGTGCACCAAGCTTACTGTTTGTTTGTGATACAACTATAATAATGTCCATGCTCAGGAGCTCCAAAGCTTCCTGGAATCACTGGATTTACTGTGAATGCCCCATAACTAATTGGAATGTTTTGAACTACACTTAACATGTCCCAAAGTTACTTGACTGCATTCATAGTTGTTCTCTCAGCAGCTCTTTTAGGCTTGTATGGGTGTAGATCCTTCTGGATGAGCATCATCAGGAGAAGGTCATGAGTGAGATAAACAAGTCAAGCATTCTGAGTACAGTCCTCAAAGAGTGATTTATTTATTTTATTTTATTTAGGTACTGTCTGTAGTGACCTAAGACAGGGCATGTGTAAGAAGAGAAGATGTAGAAATGTAAACAGAGGACTCTCTGGGTCTGATCTGGGTCCTCCAACTTCACCTCTCTGCTCTTCTGTTCCCTAGCAGTAAAATGGGGTGATGAGAGGAACTTCTGCATGCCTCGAAGCTTAATGAATGTTTTGTGAAGCACTCAGAAATCTTTAGGTGAAAAAGACTATAGAGATAAGAGATTGTAAGAGAATATAAGAGATTATTACCACTTTTACCTTCTTTTCATCTGAGAGGAGCAGGCAGAACTTGGAAGTGCTTGTGCTGCCATGAAAAATTAAAATGTGTTCATTTCAAAATTTTTTCCAACAAGGTAGCCTTCCGTGCCATCTGGAAGTTTATCCAGAAAGCTCTCTTCCAAAGCTTTAATCCTTTCTCTCCTTACAGTGTTTTGCCTGTGCAAGAATACAGAAGTGAACTAGAGTAGTAGTGCTGAAAGGCAAATTTTGATGCTCCTGAGCCTTGTATCTTAGTAATGTCAGTGAAAGTTTTAATTCCAGTCAAGGGTTGCACTTAGCTCTCAGAGTTACAGAGGATGAGCAGAGATGGCTATTTGGATAGAGAAGGAAAATGACCAGCAAGTGTTCACCTGGGTTCTGCTAAGACTGAATGGCTTGCAGTTGGGAGGCTAATCCCCTGACAATGGAGAAATATGGCTTTGGCATGATGAGGGATGCTGATGTGTTGTTTATATCTTAACAGAGGGAAGTGTTCAGGAGGATGGGATTTAGAAGTAGGGTAGAGGTAACTATAAATCAGGTGGAAACAAAGGGTGAGAAAGAAGAGGAAGGTGCAGTTTGACAGCAGTAACTCTCTAGATGCCTGTGTGTGTTTATGGAGTTTGTGGTAGAGCTGAGTCTCACCAAGAGCAGTGCTGTGTGTACTGTGCTCAGTGTAAACAGAATCCATAACTAGTTTTGGAGAGAGTCAGGATATGATTTTGCTTGTGAAGTCAGACCTGTTGTGACTCATGGCTCTGCCATTTCTTTCCTTACCTTATTGGTGGGATAAAGTTGGTATTGCTTAGCCCAAATTCACATCTCTGAATAGGCTTTCATCTCTTTCTCTGTTGCTTTGTTTATCTGTCTCTGTCTATCTCTCTGCGCGCCTGCTGCTTGTCTGCCTGCCAGTTTTTTCTTTGTCTCTATCAGTTCATCATTGAACCCATCTGTGTAGAAAATGGGATATTTGGCTGTATTGCTTTTCTTTTTATTATTATTATTATTTCTTTTTTATTCCTGTCATTTTGTTCCCTCAGACTTAGGAGGCTCAAAACTCACACTCCTGGGGGTGCCAGGCATTTCAGCTCTTGCATTTAGGAGGAGCCGCGATGCTTTTTGCGTCTGTTTGTCTGTCCATCTGGCTGCGGGTCTCTGCTAAGCTGCGCAGCGAGACAGCAGCTAACTATCTGTGTGTGTGAAATTAGCTAATTGGTGTTAGCAGCAATATTTTCCCATGTTTTATAAGCAGAGTGCAGCAAGGTATATAAATGTAGATATGATCCAG